>ML393879.1:41505-85625 GCA_005239525.1 Nicotiana knightiana
ATATATATATATATATATATATATATATATATATATATATATATATATATATATATATATATATATATATATATATATATATATTATTTATTGTTATTGATGTTGTTACAGTGAAATAAAGGAGGATTCTGTGTTGTACAATGGGAGTGGGTTGCGCACTGCAACATATATTTGTTGTGGTTATGGTGAAATAAGGGAGGATTCTGTGTTGTATAGTGGGATCGGGTTACGCGCCGCAACAACCTATATGTTTCTATTTCCTTGAGTTGTGTTGGTTTCCGGTATTTTCATTTGAAACTCTAAGGATTGGTATTTCTGATCGACACAGGCTTATTTCTTGAGGTTGTACCTATTATTTTTAGTTGACTGTCTTATTTCATTCCATATTTTCTTTTTTGTCTTTATTATATTGTCACGACCCAAATTCCCAACCTTAGGGATCGTGATGGCGCCTAACACCACACTTGCTAGGCAAGCCAATGTTAGAATTCGATTAGCTATTTTTCTTGGATATTTAATTAAACAGAATGAGACAATTTAAAGTAAATTAAATCTAATGATTTCCAACTAATAACTTCATATATAAGAAATGATAAATGAATAAATAAACCAAGCCACGAATAAAATATATAAATAACTCTAAGACTACCCAGGGTCTGGTGTCACAATTCACGAACTTCTAAGAATACTACAAATAATGGGCTGAAAGAAATAATGTATTTGTTTTGGGTTAAATAAAACAGTCTCTATAAAACTAGGAGAAGACTCCAGGAATCTGCGAACGCCGGCAGATATACCTCGTGTCTCCAAATGATGAATGACCGCTACTAAAGTCTATGACGCTGGACGATACCTGGATCTGCACAAAAGAGTGCAAAGTGTAGTATGAGTACAACATACCCCATGTACTAGTAATTGCGAGCCTAACCTCGCGAAGTAGTGACGAGGCTACGGCGGAGCATTAACAATATAACCTGTGAACAATATAAAATAAAGCAAGAAGGAAATTCTAAAACAAACAAACAATAACTGTAGCAACAATTAAAATAACTCAGCCACCTTTTCCAGCTCTCATCTATAACCAATTCTCACGTAAGTTTCCAAATTTCCAATCTTTGACTTTAAAATAAGAGTAGTGCAAAATGTGAGAAATAGTAGAGTAAAACAGTAAGCTTTAAAATCCTTGTTTTTTTTTTGAAAATCAGTAAAATATAAGTGTCCTCCCATATTTCTTCTTGTTGCGGCGTGCAACCCGCTCCCACCTGTCTACCTTTATTGCTGCTCCCTATATATATATCACCCTTATTGCTCCTGTTGCAGCATGCAACCCGATCCCACCTGTCCACCCTTATTACTCCTTGTTGCGGCGTGCAACCCGCTCCCACCTGTCTACCTTTATTGCTGCTCCCTATATATATATCACCCTTATTGCTCCTGTTGCAGCATGCAACCCGATCCCACCTGTCCACCCTTATTACTCCTTGTTGCGGCGTGCAACCCGCTCCCACCAGATATATCATATCACTTTATTTATAAAGAATTTCACAACTCAGGCCAAGCATTTCACAATATTTTTATCTCAATAATTATAGACAAGAAACTGTATTTTCTCATAAACTTCACCAATATCATCTCAAAATGAAACCAACAGGAATATGAACATCTCGTAAAACAATATCAACCCGCTCAACCTTTATATACTACAAAGAAACCAAGGAAACAACCAACACTTTCCAAAATAATGGAAACAAGACTTAACAACAAGTTAACCAAGTCAAGTAGTCATAGAAACATCAATGAGCATAAAACAATTAAGCCATGAAGCAAATAAATGGGAAACGGGGAAGGGATCATGCGTAATAGAAAATTTGGTGGTGTATAGATACTTGTCACCTAACCTATACACCACACACATGCAAATTCACATAGCAATTAAGTTGGGGATTCCTATTCCCTCAAGTCAAGGTTAAACCAAGCACTTACCTCAAATTCGCAGGCCACTCACTGCTCAATTATAGCTTTTTCTTTAGAGTCTTTCTCTAACTCGCTCGAATCTAATCATAATCAAATTAATACCATCAACATAGACTAACGAATCGAATTTCACAACAAAAACTACAAAATATGCCAAAAATCCGAAATCGGCCAAAATCCGACCCTCGGGCCCACATCTTGAAATCAGTCAAAAATGGAAGAAGAAAAACCCTCGTCCTCTCCCGAGTCTAATCATATAAAATTTATCAAAATAGAACTCCATTTGGTCCCTCAAATCCTTACCTAAAACTCTCCAAAACTGATGTCTTAACTCCCTTAATTTCACTTTAAAATCATCAATCAAATCCCAAAAATGAAGATGGATTCGTGAAACATAACCAAAAATGATTAAGAACACTTACCCGAATCCCTATGGCGAAAATCGCCTCCAAAATCGCTCAAATCCGAGCTCCCCAACTCAAAATATGACCGAATGAACAAACTCTTGTTTTATATATTTTTCTGCCAGCTATTCTGCCTCGTTTCTCATACCAAATGATCCTGAAACTCACTTTTATGCTTCCAATAGATTCCTTGTGAAATTCTAGTCAAGTTAGGCTTTTGAATCACCCAATTTGACCTTATAATGAAGGAGATATGTAGGTTTTAATATTTGCAAATAGTGCAGATTTTTAAATACGCCGTCAGTGGCAATTTCATAATTAATCTGAAAAATCTGGCAATCTTAGTAAAATGACCATAAAATCCTCATACGATGTCCAAATTCGATGATTCTTTTTGCTACGGGTCGGTAATGACGATACAGGTCTAATACTTCAACCAAAGCAGAAACCAACACTTATTTGTTTAATATGATATCATTTATACTTGAAGAAACGACGTCGAAAATAAGAAAAATGAGCACAACACAACCCAAACTAATCTGAAACTCACTTGAGACCCTCGAAACCTCAACCAATAATTCAAATAAGTCATATATCACTACTCGAACTTAGTTGAACCTCCAAAACACTCAAGACAACACCAAAACACCAAATGAAACTCAGATTCAAGCTTAAGAACTTCTAAACTTCCAAAATTTGCTAACGACGTCGAAACCTACCAAAACACGCTTGAATGACCTCAAATTTTGCAGACACATCACAAATGACACTACGAACCTACTCCAACTTCCGGAATTCCATTCCGACCATGATATCTAATTTTTCACTGTCGACCAAAATCGCTAAATTCCTAACTTTCGCCAATTCAAGCCTAGACCAGAGTCTTAGTTCATAAAATGACCCCTTGGTTCATCACAATCTCCACCTCTAAAACAAACATTCTGTCACGCCCCAAAACCAAGGGACGAGACCGGCTATAATGACCCGACCAGTCGTTTCGAGTTATCGGACCCTGTTCCCCTAAATGAAACTTCTCATAGCTGCTTATTGTGATTTATGAATTGCGGGGGCGGGTGGTCCAGGATTCAGAAGTGTTTAGAGAAATATTGGAAGACTTGGTTCCTTAAGGTTGGCCTTTAAGGCCAAGTTTGACTTCGGTCAACATTTTGGGTAAACAACCTCAGAATCAAGTTTCGTCAATTCCGGTAGCTTCCTATGATGATTTCGGACCTGGGCGTATGTTCGGAATGGGTTTCTGATGACTCGGGAGCGTTTCGGCACCCAATATTGAAGTAAGAAGTTCCTTAAGTTCCTACTCTGGTTTGGGATGTGTTTTTGTGTTATCAAGGCCCGAACAGAATTTCAAGACCGGAAATAGTTTTGTTATGTCATTTATGACTTGCCTGAAAAATTTGGTGTCATTCCGAGTAGTATAGGTCGGTTCGGCGCGTTGTTAGCGAAGTCAAGAAAACTTAAACTTCTTAAGTTTGGTTCTAGAGGTTTTGGGGTTTGATTTTGAGTTTTAGCGTTGTTTTGGGTATTCCAGAGGCTCGAGCGAGTCCGTATTATGATTTGGGACTTGTTGGTATATTTGGACGGGGGCTCGGGTGGGCCCAGGTGCCTCCCGGACCCACACTAGGCCAAAAACTAGCTGAAATAGCTGCTGGTGCACCTGCTCTGGTGTTGACCACAGGTGCGGTTGCCCAGTCGCAGGTGCGGCCCCCAGCGGGCAGTCCATTTCTCGCAGGTGCGGACAAAGTTTCGCAGGAGCGGAGTCGCAGGTGCGGGCTCAGGCTCCCTCGTTCATTTCTGCAGGTGCAAGCCTTTGCTCGCAGGTGCGAGACCGCAGGTGCGGTCCTTGAGCCGTAGGTGCAGAAACATTGTCAGACAGTGTGTTTCTTAAATACGGTATTCCTCATTGTTTTCTTCACTCTTTCATCCATTAAACACTTTGAGAGCTTGGGAAGAAGGCTCCACGACCCAACCCCTAGAAGGTAAGTAAATTTCATCTCAAGACTTGTTAACGCATGAATTCCTTGTTGAGTTTAATCACCTAATTAGTGAAAAATCAAGAATTGGGTAGTAACCTAGGGCTTTCAATAATTTGAGAATTTACCCGTGAATTAGTTATGAAATGAAGTAAAAATCATATATTAATGATCCTTAGGCTATGGGTGAGTGTTTCCTTCGAGAATTTTTGGAATCCGAGCATGCGTGCCCGCGGTTGGATTTTAGAATTTCTTCAAGAATGATGGATTTACTAAAGGAGTAGGAGAATTTCCGTACTTTGAGCATAAATTATTGTATTTGTATAACATTTGGCTAGTTTCGAGTCCTCGGGTGTAGAGTTCAGAGTTTCGGGCGTGTGCTTGGTCTGGGGAGTAGATTCTGCACGAGGTGAGTCTCCTTTCTAACCTTGTAAGGGGGAACTGTCCCCCTAGGTGATTTAAATGCTATATGTGATAATTGTGGGGGCTACGTACGTACAAAGTGACGAGAGTCCGTACGTAGCGGCTATTATTGTTATGTCCGGGTAGTTAGGCTTACACCATGTTTTATGTGTTCCTTGAAATGAATTATATGCTTAGTGAATTAATGTTACATGCGGCTTGTTCCCTGAGATCATGGAATTAAAGAGATTTTTAGGATTTGAACACGAAGGGTAATTCATAAAGAACAAATGAGTGGATTGTGTGTGCATGTGACCGCTTCACAATTTACATTCCGCGAGCGGAGTGTTATTCCCCCCACTCTCATGGGAGCGGCCGTACGCCACGTCGAGATTGAAATATATATATTATGGTTCGGGTCGTTCGACCCTCGGCAGTGCACATATATGATCATTATGATGGCTCAAACCGGTTGTCCTTATCCTGTATGTGCATGTTAAATTGTTAAGAATTCTTTTATGGATTTTGAGTGTTCAGATATATATACTTTTAAAGCAAAGAAAAGAATCATGAAGTGGAAATTGCATATTTACCTCCAGTATTTATTTGAATTACTGTTATTATAAATGCTTATTGCATTTATCATCCTTGTATGTCCATTACTGATATTATATATTACTAATCATTTATTAGACCTTAGTGAGTGTCAAGTCGACCTCTCGTCACTACCTATTCGAGGTTAGGCGGGATACTCACTGGGTAAATATTTGTTTATGTACTCATGCTGTAGTTCTGTACTTAATTGTACAGGTTCTGAGGCTGGTGCATCTGGTTATCAGACCGGAGCTTGACTCAGATCTTAGTTGGACCCGATTTCATGGTGAGCTGCTTCTCCTGACGATCCTCGGCAGCACCATGGAGTTTTCTTTTGATTATTTCCCATCTAATTCTTTCAGACAATGGGATTGTATAATATATTTTGTATATTCTGTTAGTATGCCCGTAGGACTTGCGACACTAGTTCCTGGCACACACATAGTTGTTATTTTGGATTTGCGGGTCTGTATATGTATATATTGGCTCATTCCTCTTCATGACTGTTTTGATTAAAACTTTCTATTTATCCTTGTCGAATCATGCTTTAAGTTTTAAAAAAAATCTGAATATATTTTAAAATTTAATCTAATAAGAAGGAACCTTTAGTAAATTGAGAGTTGGCTTACCTGACCCCGCTGTTGGGCGCCATCACGACCTCATTTAGGATTTTGGGTCGTGACACCGGTGCCCAACCGGATGAACCAGGTCAAGCGGACCTGGATTGCCTTTTCTACCCAACGCATTTACCTGTGTTCATAATGTACATTTTATAAGTGAAACAGAAAAATAAAATCAGGCATGCGTTTACAACATAAATCCCTTTCTTCTTTTAACATTTTCAACATTAGATCTTACCAAAACATAAATACTAAGTACGACATTCCCGATACGGAACCACGATTACGAGTAAGTACAACAACTACCCAAAATATGTTTACAAACAACATAGTGTCTATGAAGCCTCTAAGAGTGCGGAGAAGAATACATAGACTTGCCAGTAACAAGGCCCCGACTATAACTCAAAAGGAATGACATAAACAAAATGAGTCAACATGATTTTCACACAGACCCGAGAGGAAGTGGGGCTCACCAAGACTACTGAAGAGATGGAAGGAAAGGCACCACAGCAGCGATCAGAGCTACCTGCTATAGAACCACCTACATCCATTTAAAAGATGTAGCGCCCCCGGCAAAAGGGATGTTAGTACCATTGAATAGCACTAGTATGTATGACAAAACCTACTCTAGATAGGATAAACATCAACAGTCAAAACAAACAGAGGCATCATACAACAATACACCGAGGAAAGGAAAAACACAAACAAGAGTTACCACATTCCTCATCCCGTTTTCCCATCTTTTGGTTAATGTACTTTTAAGTTCATCTTGTTATTATTGTTACTGATCCACCGTGTCGGTGTCACATGGAGTTCTATCTCTGCCCGACTAGCTAAGCCATCCTAGGTGAAGTCCGAATTTCAATCACATATAACCATTGTGGCTTATTCTCACAGAGTCCGATCTCTGCCCGAATCGGCTAGGATAACACCATGGCTTGTGCACAACACACGGAGTTCAATCTCTGCCCGATCGGCTAGGCCATCTCAAATGTAAATAGTGAGGACAATAATCATAATCAGATCACAATATCAAGTCATCCATGTGTACGGTATGGAGTCCGATCCTAGCCAGATCGGATAGGCCTTCTCCCTAGGACATTCTCCTGGTACAATTATGGGTGTTTTAGATCACTTACATCATTTTTAACCTTTTTGACCCCCAACACATATTGTTCTTTGATTCGTATTTCATATCATTGCCGCGCCCCCCTTTTCCCCAAGCGCTCATTTCGGGGCCGGTTGAAAGAATTTATGATATTGGTTAAGACAACTCATTCCTTTTGGGAAAGGGATTTGCATGTTTTGAAGAGTCGCCACCTAACGATTTTAACGGTGTGTTAGGGCACATAAGGGGTTCAATTACAACTACGTTACTAACCAGAGATTGGGTAAGGGCTTGAAATTATCCTAAGGGGAAGGTGTTAAGCACCCCTCAGGATCCAAACGTGTGGTTCCCGGCCAAATGGTTTCATGAATTTGTACAATTAGCAAATAACAAGTAAGGGGGCTCAAGTAAGAGGGGATTTCAAATATTAAACAAGCAAGTGTTTGGGAAAACAGTTATATAAAACTATTCAAGTTTTTTTTTTGAAAAGAGTTACAATATAACATTCAAGGAGAGGTATCCTAGGTTTGAAATAATATGGATCACATCATTGCAATACCCGGTATGGCACTCCTCCAAGAGGGGCTAAACGTGGTATTAGTGCATCAGTCATCATATCCACATTCTACCCTTTCCCACCCCGTGGAGGTAATTAAAGCGCGTGTTAGTCACGAACTCTATTACATGCTATTACCCGTCCCATCCTATCAGTCCTGGGGGAGACCGGGACTACTATCCTAGAAGGGAGGTACTAGGCTGACCCTCAGGTTTAAAGGTAAAGAGTCTAAAGCAACAAACAAAATATTTAGGACTGTAATGAATAGGAAGCATATAGGAGCACATAAGAGGCTCAAATTTTCATCCACAGGTTATGCATGTAATTAGCATGACTCAAACACATGTAAGTGCAGTATTTAAATTTAGAACCTAATACATGGTATCTAGGTGTGTCTAGAATGCAGTAGAGAAGCAAATTTGTTGCATAATTCAAAGAGGGAATCCTAGAAAGTCTTGCCTACTAATTTTAAACCCATTGATGGTTAAGCAGAACATATGAAGAAGTACATTTCCAGTTTTAATAAACTTAGCACCTAGGCGTATCAGTTTTTAGAACTATTTAGAGGAAGCTGTTTGACATGCAGTTCTAGATGTTCAAATTTCAGAAAAATATTACCAAGACGTGCAGGTTTATTTTTATCAGTAACTAAGCTAGAGATGCCAAAGCGGATATAACTGCAATCCTAAAGGCATGATATCTAATGCACAGAAAATCCAGAATGATGTACATGTAGAGCCTAAACAGGATATTGTAAATCAATAAATACTTCAGTGTTTGAACATGCTTTCAGATTTTGTAAAAGATAAAAATGACCTATTTATTGGCGTATTTATCCTAAAAAGGGTATCTAAGTGTACATGGCAGTGCATAGCGTAGTGTAAAAATAACAGTTATTAACATGTTTTAACACAAGATTTTCTAAGTGATAAGAGGATGAATATGCTGGAACAGTGTATATAAGACCTAAAGAGCAGGATTTCTAATGCAAGAGCAACAGTTGTTGGGTTAATATTGTTACTTAGCCTAGAAACATGATTTCTAAGTGATAATCAAGGCCAAATGAGATGCTGAAGCAGTAAACCTAAGAACATGATATCTATGACATGCTTGGAATGCATTGAGCCCTAAGCATGGATTCTAATGCAAACATAGGAAAAATAAACCTAAGGAATGATTTCTACCCCATTTATATAGATAACCTATATAGCTACCCTCCCCTTTTCACTATCCATCCCCAAATATTCGTTTACAGATTATTATAGGCCAGGAATCATGAATTACATAACCCAAGAGAAAATAAGAAGTTATTTCTATAGGAAGCCCTTACTTAGGCCCAAATTTTCCAAACCTCACCGCCATACGGTGGTTTAAAGACTTTTCACAGTCCGAGTGTGTCAAAATTCCATAAGGACCTCAAGGGCTCCCGGACCCAGACTAGGTAACCAAGAATGGAACAATGTGCAGTGTAGAATTACCAGTCTCAGTGTGTCAGAGTTCAGAGGGAACTCAAGAGGTTCCCAAAGCAGTGCTCACACTAAGGGGGTGGAACCTAAGGGTTTAGGAATGAAGTGAAGTGCAAGAGATGAGTTTGAAAAGGTTTTGACAGAAATAGAGAGGACTTAGTTCAAAAACATTTTATAAACAAGAGAGTTTGTTTAATAAAAAAATAGCTTTTGAAAAGAGAGCAAAGTAATAGGAAATAGTCCAAACACATCACCCAAAAATGGGTTCATACACAGCCACAACACACAGAACCAAAGCAGGTTCAGCAAACACAAACAAGGATAATAGGGTTTGGGGACACATAAGGTGCATGGGTAAACACATAGTTGCAGGAACATTTAAATACAGAATCAGCTACGTGCTAAAAGGGGATTAAGGAACTTAAGAACCAACACAGAATCATGTAACTCAAAGTACAGGTTTCCTTGTCGAGGACAAGTTCATACTAAACTAGTTAAGCATACCAAGGAACAAGGTTGCAGTAAGACATGCTATAGAAAAGAGGATAACCTTTCATGAACATGCTGATTCTAAAAAAGAGGGGGAGACATATTCAGAATCATACAGATAGTGCAAGGTAGACATATTAGTGGCAAGTTGAACATCAAAACCATAAGTAGAAACACACTAGAAACAGGATGAACTGAAGTAAATAAAGTACCATATTGTTTTTGGAACTTTAAATCAAAATCAGGACAAACCAGTATGGAAGAGAGAAAACACAAAGTAGAGAATAAGCAAACATCACAACTAGTCTTGGTTTTCAGCCGACTAGTAACATCAGACAATCAATGAGAACAAATAGAAGGTATGTGTGTGAGCAAGAGAGAGTAGAACAGAATATGTGTTCGTCTCTTTGCTAATGAATGAATAGAGTATATATAGTTTTGAAAAGCAGGCAGAGGAATAAGGTAAAAATAATAGTTCAACAGTAATTATAGAAATAATCATCAATTAGAATCAATTAATGCCTGAACTCCCTTTAATTAGGGAGTCTCAATTCAAACAGACACAAATTATGCTAAACAAGGAAAAGAATCAATCAGAAACTGATTTTTACCGTAATAGGAGTAGTAAAAGTATATGGCATGAAATTAGGACTAACTACATAATACACAATTAAGGAAAATGTATATTAAATAGTTGATAACATATTTATGTATATAGAAATAGGCAGAGTACAGTTTAATTCTGGACATTAGTCAAGAGAATTTCGAATGAGATTCAAAATCATAGAACCAATATCAATTAAGGAGAGTATCACACAAGTAAGGAAATAATTTGAAAATTAGTAAAGCAGTATCATTCAAAGGGAAATATCCCAGTTTTGAGGGAAATCAAAATCAGTAAAGGACATAGAGTAAAAATTAATCAAGCTTTAATCAAATAATATTGGAATAACATATGTTAAGCAAGAATCAGAAAACCCTAGGTAAAGTAAGAATCACACAAAGTCGGGGATTCAAACCAGAGCATAGTATATATCAAAGCGGACATAACATATACAAGAATCTGAAACCCTAACAAGGCAGATAGGGTAGAAAGAAAATCACAAGAAGCACATATTGTTTCATAAGAAACAAGCACACATAAAGATTGAACGAACATATTATCAGAGACGGCCTAAAATTAGGGATTATTCGCATAATAAATCAGATAGCAAGAAAAACATAAGAGAATCGTTCAAACATAGTAGAAAGTACTTAAAATCAGGAGAAGAACCGTTTTTGAAAAGGGGTTAAGAAACCCTAGTTTTGAAAGTGAAGAAATCATTTAAGAACAGAGAGATTTCTTTGAAGAAAACATGTAAAAACCTATAATATTCATAGATCTATTACAGATCTAAAGGGTCGGAAGGTTCAGAGTCTAGGGTTTCCAAAAAAAAAACCCGAAAAAGAGGAAGAAAACTCAGAGATATTACCGGTCTTTGGCCGGAAAAGGGTAGATCTTTCTCGACCAACCATAGATGGCCAAAAAATGGCATGAGACCGGAGAGATGAGTGGAACTGCCTCTGGTTCACCCGAGAGCCTCGAACAGTGACACAAGTGCGAAGGATGGAGCCATAGGGCTGGCAGGAGGTGAGACCTCCATGGTTTCCGGGGAGGAAGTGGCCGGAGAAGGGAGGACAGGGGCCCAGTAGACGACGAGCTTAGAGAGAAGGGAGAGAACTTAGAGAGACGGCTGAGAAAAATGAGAGGGGGAAATGAGACGGGGGAGGGTAGTCTTTAGGTCTTAATTTGGTAAGGTCGAATCTGGACCGTTGATTTGAATTAATCAACGGTTCAGATTAATAGGTGCTTGGGCCGGGTAGGATTTTAGGTCTGGGCTGGGTAATTGAGCTGATTAAATTGGGTAGGGGCCCAGGTGAAATTAGGCTAGAATTGAAATTAAAAGTGGCTATTAGTTAGATACCCATTAAAAATAGATAGATAATTAATAAAAAATAGTTAATAATTATATAAAATGAAATTAATGCTAAATAAATTGAAATTAAGGTAAATAATTAATACAAAAAATATATAATGAATAATTATTGATTTAAATGGTATAAAATGTACAATTAGGCCATAGTTGCAACACTGTTGTAATTATGGTCAAATAATGCCAAATTGGCTAATTTGTGAAATAATTAAATCCTAATAGGATTAAAATGATATATTGAGTTGAAAAATATTTTGAAATTATTTATAATACAATTTATGAATAATTATTGAATACAAAAATACTGAATAAATTGGGAAAGAATTTAATAAAAATATGAAAAATTACGGAAAAATACTAGTTGTTATAAAGAGTGATTTTGAAGGTATATATGCAAATTTTAAAATATCTTGAGGAAAAATTGGGTATCAACAGCTGCCCCTCTTTACCCCAGAAGGATGAAAGAGTTGTCGGGTAAAGATATGATGGCTAATTTTGATCGAGTGGAAATAGCTTGAAAGGTTCAGGCCGCACCCTGGTTTCTGAGCTGCCTACATATCCCTGGTTTTACAGGAATCAGGTTGTATGTAGTTCAGGAGCCACCGATGAAGTATGAAGTTTTATAATGACGGACGCAAAGTGCAAGGTTGGGTGAACAAGCGGCTTACGGGGTAGTTAGGAGAACTGGGGCAGGACTGCGCCTGCCATGATAGTTATTGCTTGCCGGGTTACCTGCAAATGAGTAATACAAGCACATCGTGCATAATTTAAACATGATGCAAATTCCCGTTGGACTATGAATGTTGTCTTTGGATGGTTAAGGATGACGTCTTTAGACCATGATGTCCTGGGCTATGAATTGCTTGATGCAGGATTCACAGGCCATGAAATGATGTTCTCGGGCCATGAAGATGGTGCCTTCGAACCATGATGCCTTTGAATAATGATATGCAAACTGATAAAAGAGATCCTCAGGCCATGACATGGTGTTCTCGGGCCATGAAGATGGTGCCTCCGAACGATGACGCCTTTGGGTAAGTTGGCGATATTTCAGCCCATAAAGATGCAATAGTATGATGCTGACAAGACAGAACTTGGTCTTTTGAATTAAAGGGGCACGGCTTAGCCCAAAAGGAAAGCGCAGTAAATAATGCTAGAGGTGTTGGTTGCTTCTGAGAAGTAAATGGGAGGTAGCGTTTAGCCTCGGAAGGCATAATGGTATCCTTATGCAATATGCAAATGCGGATGGAGGTAGAGCTTAACCTCGGAAGGCAGAATGGAAGCCTTATGCAAGATGCGAATGCAGATGGAGACATCGTTTAGTCTCGAAAGGCAGAAAGGTAGCCTTGTGCAAGATGCGAATGTAGATGGAGATACCGTTTAGTCTCGAAAGGCAGAATGGTAGCCTTATGAAATATGGGAATGCAGATGGAGGTAGAGCATAACCTCGGAAGGCAGAAAGGTAGCCTTATGCAAGATGCGAATGCAGATGGAGACATTGTTTAGTCTCGGAAGGCAGAATGGTAGCCTTATGCAAGATGCGAATGCAGATGGAGACAACGTTTATTCTCGGAAGGCAGAATGGTAGCCTTATGCAAGATGCGAATGCAGATGGAGACAACGTTTATTCTCGGAAGGCAGAATGGTAGCCTTATGCAAGATGCGAATGCAGATGGAGACAGTGTTTAGTCTCGGGAGGCAAAAAGGTAGCCTTATGTAAGATGCGAATGCAGATGGAGACAACGTTTGGTCTCGGAAGGTAGAATGGTATCCCTATGCAGGATTAAAGGAAGGACAACAGAAATTCTTAGCTGGTGTTAAATTGCGTTAGAGCATTGTGATAATGAAGAATCATTTGTGCTGATAATAAATATTGGCATGTGCGACGGGTTTGAGGAACGATGTCTGTCCTTTGAGCGGATAATATGTTTTGGGGATTTTGCAATTTTTGTGCCTGCATCCAAAGAATGATCGTGAGTTTTGTAAAGGGTGAAGGTTAGTTCGCATTCCCGCTGGCTCTGCTTGGCTCGTTTTCTTGATCATGATGATACTGTCTGTATCATTGGGGTAGCGTTTGCTAAACAAGATGTTTCAGAAAAATAAATATGCATGATTTTGTAAAAGTATAATATATAATCTAAAATAGTTTTAGATGATCGGACGACGTGACACAGTTCGAGACATTGCAACCTCTCATGCTGCGGAATTTTGAGGGTCCTCCTCAAGATTCTGCCCTAGTTTGCTGGGTGGACGCCTCTGACTGCTGCTCGTGCAACGATTGGCTAGAATTGCTTCAGAATTTTGAGGGTCCTCCTAAAAATTATGCCCTAGTTGGCTGGGTGAATGCTTGTGGACTGCTGCTCACTTTAGAATTTTGAGGGTCCTCCTCAAAATTCTGCCCCAATTTCCAATTACGGGGGAAAAATATATTTTTATTGAATTGTGACCGAACCCATAGGGCTGCCTACGTATCCCCTCCTAAACGAGAATCAGGTCAGACGTAGTTCAATTTACATTGTTGACAAAAACACATAGAGTTGAACATAGTAGCGCTTGACTGTAGCTGAATTGATCGGTTTCGGCCAAACTTCTCCGTCCATTTCTGCAAGTATGAGTGCTCCTCCTGTTAGCACTCTATGAACCATGTACAGACCTTTCCAGTTGGGAGAGAACTTCCCTTTGGCTTCATCTTGATGCGGAAAATTTTATTTAACACCAGCTGCCCTGGTGTGAATCGTCTCGGCTTGACTTTCTTGTTGAAGGCCCTGACCATTCTGTTCTGATATAGTTGACCATGACATACTGCATTCATTCTCTTCCCGTCTATGAGAGCTAGTTGCTCATAACGACTTCTTACCCACTCTGCATCGCTGAGCTCAACTTCTTGTATAATTCTTAGAGATGGAATCTCCACTTCGACATGAATAACAACCTCTGTACCATAAACTATCATATAGGGAGTTGCCCCTGTTGATATGCGGACAGTGGTGCGGTATCCCAATAAGGCGTATGATAAATTTTCATGCCACTGCTTGTGCCTTTCTATCACCTTCCTTAGTATCTTCTTGATGATTTTGTTAGCGGCCTCTACGACTCCATTCATCTGAGGTTTGTATGCTGTGGAATTCTTGTGTTTGATCTTGAAAGTTTCACACATAGCTTTCATCAAGTCACTGTTGAGATTAGAACCATTGTCGGTGATGATTGACTCTGGTACTCTAAAACCGACAAACAATGCGGTCGCGGAAAAAGTTGGCCACGAATTTCTTAGTAACTGCTTTGTAGGAGGCTACTTCGACCCATTTAGTGAAGTAGTCAATGGCGACCAAAATGAACCTGTGGCCATTGGAGGCGGCAAGCTCGATTGGTCCAATAAAATCCATACCCCAGGCGGCGAACGACCATGGTAAGCTTGTTGCATTCAGCTCACTCGGAGGAACCTTTATCATATCTCCATGTATCTGGCAGCTGTGGCATTTCCGAACATACTAGATGCAGTCTGTTTCCCTAGTCATCCAAAAGTGACCAGCTCGGAGTATCTTCTTTGCCAGAACAAAACCGTTCATATGTGAGCCGCAGGTCCCAGCATGAATTTCTTCCAGCAATTTTGATGCTTCTTTTGCGTCAACACACCTTAATAATCCCAAATGAGGAGTCATCCTATACTGGATTCCTCCGCTATGAAATAAATTGTTGGAAAATCTCCGAAGTGTGCGTTTCTTAGTGGAATTTGCAAGCTCTGGGTATTCTCCTTTTGCTAAGTACTCCTTGATGTTTTCTGAATCTCCCAGGTTGATAACTTCAGTCTCGTCCAGGTTAGACTTAGGTCTGTTCTCAACTTCTTTGACAATCTCGTCAGGTATATCGTCTTCATCTGAATCAATGTCCATTTGCTGTGTTGTCTCATTGCGTGTCACAGCCATCGGTTCATCAAGACAAGTAATAGCTGTATAAATACAGTAATGAGAGAAGACAATAACAATAAATATCAGATTTGTAAGAGAAATTTAGAAGATGCTTTGATGAATTGAATAACTGTGTTGAACATTGAAGATCTTATTGCAGAAATTTAAAAATGCAGGAAAAGGAAAATCATTTAGTAAATAATGCTTGTTTTAGCCTTGCTACCCCGAGGCTCATCGGGCTTTGGTCGTCTTGATATACCAGTTCTTGAGATATGTCCCCTTTCTTACAGTCTGTATGGAAGGGCCTTCCTCCCCCTCCTCCCCGAGAACAACACAACAATCCATAACCTCGTCCTCTAGGAACAAACTCCTCATCGCTGCAAGTGCTTCTTCTTTGTCTGATCCGTAAATAATGTCGGCCTGCTTGAAATTCTGCTCAAGATGAGGTATCGACTGCTCCAAAAGGTAATAGGGACCGCGCCAAGGTGGCGACCAGTCGTTGAATTCCTGCCAAGTGTACTCATACCCCAGACCGAAAGTAGTACCATGTTTCTTGAGCTTTATGGGCTTCGTGATCCCTTGGAGGTTCTTACTGAGCCCTTTGCCTGGCTCATATCCTCTCCAGTTTAGGATGCTCTCAATCTTGCTATCCCACCACTTGTCCTTGTCGATAGCATTGACCCGCTCAATGTGGTGGTAAGTTCCCCCCCTATCTTCCTTTTTCCGTCAATCACGAGAATAGTTTGACGACTGTTAATGGGGTTGATATTGTCACCATGAATAATCACCTTTCAGAGTCTAGGGTTTCCAAAAAGAACCCGGAAAAGAGGAAGAAAACTCAGAGATATTACCGGTCTTTGGCCGGAAAAGCGTAGATCTTACTCGACCAGCCATAGATGGTCGGAAAAATGGCATGAGACCAGAGAGATGAGTGGAACCGCCTCTGGTTCACCCGAGAGCCTCAAACGGTGACACAACTGCAAAGGATGGAGCCATAAGGCTGGCAGGAGATGAGACCTCCATGGTTTCTGCCGAGGAAGTGGTCGGAGAAGGGAGGACAAAGGCCTAGTAGGCGAAGAGCTTAGAGAGAAGGGAGAGAACTCGGAGAGACGACTGAGAAAAATGTGAGGGGGGAAATGAGACGAGGGAGGGTAGTCTTTAGGTCTTAATTTGGTAAGGTCGAATTTGGACCGTTGATTTGAATTAATCAACGGTCCATATTAATAGGTGCTTGGGCCGGGTAGGATTTTAGGTCTGGGCTGTGTAATTGGAATGATTAAATTGGGTAGGGGCCCGGGTGAAATTAGGCTAGAATTGAAATTAAAAGTGGCTATTAGTTAAATAACCATTAAAAATAGATAAATAATTAATAAAAAATAGCTAATAATTATGTAAAATGAAATTAATGCTAAATAAAATGAAATTAAGATAATTAATTAATATAAAAATATAAAATGAATAATTATTTATTTAAATAGTATAAATTGTACAATTAGGCCATAGTTGCAACATTATTGTAATTATGGTCAAATAATGCCAAATTGGATAATTTGTGAAATAATTAAATCCTAATAGGATTAAAAATGATATATTGAGCTGGGAAATATTTTGAAATTATTTATAATACAATTTATGAATAATTATTGAATATAAATATACTGAATAAATTGGAAAAGAATTTAATAAAAATATGAAAAGTTACGAAAAAATACCAGTTATTATAAAGAGTGATTTTGAAGGTATATATGCAAATTTTAAAATAGTTTGAGGAAAAATTGGGTATCAACAATCATTAATATCCTTTGATTCACATTTCACACCAATTCATCCTTTAATCCATATTACATAACCATCCATTCCATTAATTCATGTTTCACAACAATTCAACCTCATATTTCGCATTTCACATCATTACCATCTCTTTACCCACATTTAATATCATAGCAACTTTTGATTCATATTTCGTACCATTCTAGTCTTTCATAATTACCAAACCCATCATATGCAAGGATCACACACATAGTACAAGAAGGAATACAATGATCACAACTCATATACTCAAGTATCACAACGATATGGTATTTGCATGGAATGACATAGAAGCAAAGATTCCTCAATTAGGCACATAGAACACATAAATTCCATAGATATCCGACATGAGAATCATACCCGAAAAGTGAGCACAATGGGTTTATCCTATGAGGATTAGAGTTAGGCATATATACCTCGAGTTGGAATTTCTCTATAATTTCTATCCAAAATCACCGGACATTCTAACGCCTTCAATCTAATTTACAACGTGACATATTCAAACTTAAGAGTTAGGAACCTTGAACTCATTTGGGAATTTTATCAACTACTATGTGGTCCTTTAGATTAACTAACCTCTTTATAGTGAAAGATTTCCCTAGCTTACTTCCCGTTGCTAGATTATGGTAGATTATTCACATGCATGCAAGGTCTTAACTCTCATCTTCAAGAACCAACCTACTTGTGTTCTATTCTAACTAAAATCTGAAAATTTGGGGGAAATGGAGTGAGGACTTACCTCTTATGGTGAAGAAGATGAAGACTACTCGATTAGTTCCAAGCCTGAGTAGAGATGGAGGATTAACTTGGGGAAAATGGGGACTTATCTCACTAGAACCCACTCTCACTTATCTCTATTTTAGTTAGATAGTTGTTAAATAAGAAGGGGAGGGGTATTTTATAAAACCGGGGGATCGCATTCCTGTTATGCGATCTGCATTCTTGTCGCATAAATGACACCCAGATGGGCCAAAATGAGAACCAGACTGCCCAGGTATGCGACCGCTATGCGGTCCGCATATCTGTTATGCGATCGCATAGTGTGTCACATAACCTCCTTCGCAAAAATAGAGGTGTAAGGATGCGACAGCTATGCGGTCCCCATTCCCAAAATGCGATCGCATTTTGGGCCGCATAGCTGTCCTCAAATTGGACAGCAGGCTGTCCAGGTATGCGACCACTATGCGGTCCGCATACCTGATTTATGATTGCATAGTGGACCGCAGCTCTGTGCAACTCTGGAAAAGTTTATCTTTTAAGACCCGGGGTACTTTTTACTCCAAAAAGGGTTCTTTTTAAGATTTACTACATATATAACAATAAGGGGACCTACCCGGGCATTGTTTTTAGTCAAGAAAATTTACGGGTCTTTACATCCTCCCCAACTTAAAATCATTCATCCTAAAATGAGGACTCGGGAAGTCACTTTGGTTAAGAAAACACAAAGACACCAGCCCCCTCCCAATTTTCACTAACTCCGATATTTTTTCTGAAAATTTTGCCTGAGTTTCCTCTATAAATAGGCCTATCCACCTGTCAGAGGGCCCCCGAAACATATTTCAACAAGTTCCACATGATTTTAGCTACTTCACAAGTTGTACAAAGTGCAGATAACACAACGAATTTCACATAACTCCGTTATTTCAATGGGTTGCACATAATTCAACTAACACAATACCAACAAATATGGCACAAGGTTGAAAAAAATCACATGAGGAAGGAAGATAGGGAAGTGGGGTGTTTCTTGCACAAAATAAGACACAAAATACATTTGCCTAAAGACAACAAATCTTCAAAACCACTACTTGACTTATTCAAACCAATGAGGGTATTTTTCTTTCATTTCACTTTCCGCTTCCCACGTGGCTTCCTCGACTTGTTGATTCCGCCATAACACTTTAACCGAAGCAATCTCCTTGTTTCTCAACCTACGAACTTTCCTATAAAAAATAGCGACGGGAAATTCTTCATATGACAACTCTTCATTAACTTCAACAGTCTCAACCGGTACGATGGCAGATGGATCTCCAACTACCTTCTTCGGCATGGACACATGAAACACCGGGTGCACTAATGACATCTCAGGGGGTAACTCCAGCCTATACGCCACCTGTCATATCCTCTGGGAAATCCTATACGGTCCGACATACCGTGAGCTCAACTTCCCCTTCTTTCCAAACCGCATGACTCCCTTCATGGGAGATACCTTCAAGAATACCCAATCATCTACTTGAAACTCCAAATCCCTACGACGAATGTCCGAATAAGATTTCTGACGACACTAAGCAGTTTTCAACCTCTCCGAAATGACTCTAACCTTCTCCATAGCTTGATGCACAAGAGCCGGTCCTAGCAGTTCCGCCTCTCCAACCTCGAACCATCAAATTGGATATCTGTACCTTCTTCCGTACAATGCCTCAAATGGGGCCATCTGAATACTAGCATGGAAACTGTTGTTGTAAGAAAACTCTATAAGCGGCAAGTGGTCATCCCAGCTACCCCTAAAATCAAGTACACAAGCTCGTAACATGTCTTCAAGCATATGAATAGTCCACTTTGCTTGCCTATCTCTGTGGGTGGAATGATGTGCTGAGATTTACCTGCATACCCAAACCTTGCTGGAATTTCCTCCAAAAGTTAGCTGTGAACTGGGCCCCTCGATCCAAAATAATAGATACTGGAGTGCCATGGAGTCTGACTATTTCTTTGATATATAACTGAGCATACTGTTCTGCAGTATCTGTGGACCTTAATGGCAAGAAATGGGCTGACTTCGTGAGCCGATCCACTATCACCCAAATTGAGTCGAACTTATGCGGAGTGCGGGGTAACCCCACAAAGTCCATATTGATCATCTCCCATTTCCATGTTGGTATTTCCATAAGCTGCTCCAACCCACTAGGCCTCTGATGCTCGGCCTTCACTTGATGACAATTCAGACACCTAGCCACAAAGTCCGCCACACCCCTCTTCATACTATTCAACCAATAAATCTCCTTGAGATCGTGATACATTTTTGTAGAACCTGGGTGTACGGAATACCTGGAATTGTGAGCCTTCGCCATTACTCTCTGTTGAAGATCATCCATGTCCGGAACACATAGCCTCCCTTGGCACACAAAACACTGTCATCATTGCCGAGTGAAAATGTTGTAGTCTTGTGATTCAGAATCGCCTCTTTCAACTGCGCCAATGCTGGATCCCTGATTTTCTTTTCCTTGACTTCCGCTACAAGTGAAGACTCCGCTGCATTACGCACCACAACATTCCCTTCACCTGAGGTCGAAAGACAGACCCCTAGACTGACCAACTGATAAACCTCTCGAGCCAAAGGCCTCTGACCTGCTTCCAAATGAGCCAAGCTACCCATGGATTTCCGACTAAGAGCGTCGGCCACCACATTCGCCTTTCCTGGATGGTACAAAATGTTCATATCATAATCTTTGAGCAATTCCAACGATCTCCGCTGCCTTAAGTTCAATTCTTCTGTTTGAACAAATACTGAAGACTCTTGTGATCTGTGAACATGTCCACGTGGACCCCATAAAGATAATGTTGCCAGATTTTTAATGCAAACACAACTGCTGCGAGCTCCAAATCATGTGTCAGATAATGCTTCTCGTGATTCTTGAGTTGTCTTGAAGCATACGCTATTACCTTACCACATTGCATCAACACACATCCCAAACCAACCCTCGAAGCATCACAGTACACAACAAACCCCTCTGTACCTTCTGACAGGGTCAATACTGGCACCGAAGTCAATCTTGATTTCAATTCCTAGAAAATCCTTTCACAAGCATCGGACCACTGGAACTTAACTGCTTTATGCGTCAGCTTAGTCAATGGGGAGGCGAGGGTAGATAATCCCTCCACAAACCTCCGATAATACCCGGCCAAACCGAAGAAATTGCAAATCTTTCGGGGTCGTTGGTATGGGCCAATCCTTGGGGATCAACCCGAATCCCTTCCCTGGAAACAACATGGCCCAAAAAGATGACTGATTCTAGCTAAAACTCACATTTTGAAAACTTTGCATACAACTGGTGATGATGAAGAGTCTATAGAACTGCCCTAAGGTGATTAGCATGATCTTCCTGACTTCGCGAATAAACAAGGATATCGTCAATGAAGACAATCACAAAGGAGTCAAGAAACAGTTTGGAAACCTGATTCACAAGATCCATAAAAGTTGCTGGGGCATTGGTTAGCCCAAAAGACATTACCAAGAATTTGAAGTGCCCATGACGAGCCCTAAAGGCGGTCTTAGGAATCTCCTGCTCCCTGATCTTTAACTGATGATACCCGGACGGTAAATCAATCTTTGAGAAGAACCTAGCACCTTGCAATTGGTCGAACAAATCATCTATCCGAGGCAATGGGTACTTGTTTTTTATGGTGACCTTGTTGAGCTACCGCTAATCAATACACATCCGAAGCGATCCATCCTTCTTTCTGTCAAAAAGAACCGGTGTGCCCCAAGGCGACGCACTAGGCCTAATGAAACCCTTTTCTAACAGATCCTTCAATTGCTCTTTTAACTCTCTCAATTCTGCTAGTGCCATTCGGTAGGGTGGAATAGATATTGGTTGTGTATCTTGAAATACATCAATCCCGAAATCAATCTCTCTATCAGGTGGGATCCCAGGAAGCTCATCTAGAAAAACCTCAAGAAACCCATTCACAATAGGCACTGATTCGGGAGCAGGCACCTCTGAAGTGGTGTCCGCAACCCGGACCAGGTGGTAGATACACCCCTTCCTGATCATCTTCGAGGCCTTAAGGTAGGAAATAAACCTGGCTCTTGGCACAAAATCATTCCCCTTCCATTCAATAACTAGTTCCTTAGGAAACTCGAGGCTCATAATTATAGCTCGGCAGTCGAGTTTAGCAAAGCACGAGTAGAGCCAATCCATCCCCATAATCACATCAAAATCTACCATTCCTAGCTCAATAAGATCGGTCGTGGTATCCAGACCATACACTGTAACAACACAATTCCTATAGACTCGCACGAACGTAATAGGATCACTAACCAGAGTCGACACGAAGAACGACTCATGAAGCTGTTCGGGTTCTATCCCAAAACATGAAGCAACAAATGGAGTAACATATGGCAAAGAAGATATGGGATCAATAAGAGCATAAACATCATCCTGCACCCTGGCTGAACGAAGGGCAGTCTCTATGAATATGACCCCTCACCCACAACCATAGCATACTCGCCGATCCAGATAACATGGCCCAGTATGAAACCGCTCGCACTTGGGGCATGGGCCCCTCTACTGCTGCTGGAATCTTCCACCTGAACGGCCTGGCTGATAGAACCCCCTGCCGCCAGAACTAGCCCCAAAATGACCTCCCTGTTGATGATGATGGTGACGCCCTGGTGGCAGGGCACTACCTGATGACTAAACATGAGACTGGATGGTCTTGATGACCCTCTCCCAGGAACTTGTCTCCCTCCTCCAAAAGAACCCCCATGGCTGCCCACCGACCGGGTTCTACTACTACTACTCTCTCTTTCCATTCTTATCTTCAATTTCCGAGCCTCCGTAGCCTGGGAAAATCCTAAAATATTCCCATAGTTTATATCTGAATGTAGAGCAGTTGTAGCAGCTTCATTAAAAACCAAGGGACCAAGGCCCTGAACATACCAGCAAACTCTGGCCTCCATAGTCGGCATCATGTGGACAACATACTTGGACAAGCGCACGAACACCATATGATACTCCCACACACTCCTGTTCCCTGCTTGAGGACCTCAAACTCTGTAGCGCGGGCTGCCATAGTCTCGGCAGGCAAGAAATGATCCATGAAAGCACCTACAAACTCATCCCACCTCACCGGAGGGCTCCCCTCCCCACAGGAATCCTCCCACATCTCAAACCACGAATACACTGCTCCCCTCAAACGATAGGAAGCTAACTCAACTCCCTCTGTCTCTGTAGACTTCATAACCCGAAGAGTCTTTTACATCTCATCTATAAAATCTTGAGGGTCGGCCTCCGGGTCGGTGCCTGTGAACTCTGGAGGGGCTAACCGCAAAAACTGGTTGACCCTAAAACCTGAAGAATCCCCTTGCTCACTAGAGGATGTAGGGGCAACACTTGATCTTTGGGCCTAGGAGGCCACTAGCTGAGTCAACATCTGGATGGCTCCCCTGAGGCCCCCATCAGAAATACCGGGACCGGAAGCTAGGACTGAGGAAGGATTAGGAACATCAGCAGGAGGGACTGTAGCACCCTCCGCTAGAGCAGGAATAGGAATAGCCTGGCCTGGGATAGAAGATTCAAGCAGATTCAGGGTCGCTGAACCATTCTCCCTCGCACCATCAGATAAGGAATTTACGACCACTCCTGGGGTGGCATTGACCTCTAGGCCGAGTCAGGCTCTCTTCTTCGGTGCCATTTATTGAAAATTGGAACAATGCACGAATTAGAGATAGACAACCTCACTTTCCACCACATCGCACGATACTGAATAACAATAAAGGGTATTTTCCTAAATGTCCATGCAGCCCCCTAATTATAGATGTGGTCGACAACACAGCGATAAGAAGGGCTCTACAAGACACGGCTCCGAGACATCCTAGGAAACTTTTAAAACCTTAGCTCTGATACCAAGTTTGTCACACCCCAAAATCGAGGGACGAGAACGGCGCCCAACCGGATGAACCCAGTCAAGTGGACCTGGATTGCCTTTCTTACCCAACACATTTCCGCGTGTTCATAATGTACATTTTATAAGCGAAACAACAAAATAAAATCATGCATGCGTTTACAACATAAATCCCTTTCTTTTTTTAACATTTTCAACATTAGATCTTACCAAAACATACACACTAAGTACAATATTCCCGATACAGAACCACGATTACGAGTAAGTACAGCAACTACCCAAAGTATGTTTACAACCCACATAGTGTCTACACAGCCTCTAAGAGCGCGGAGAAGAATACATAGACTTGCCGGTAACAAGGCCCAGCCTATACCTCAAAAGGAATGACATAAACAAAATTAGTCAACATGATTTACACACAGCCCCGAGATGAAGTGGGGCTCACCAAGACTGCTGAAGAGATGGAGGTAAAGGCACCATTATCGGCGATCAGCGCTACCTGCTACAGAACCACCTACATCCATTTAAAAGATGTGGCGCCCCCGGTAAAAGGGACGTTAGTACCATTGAATAACACTAGTATGTTTGAACAAACCTACTCTAGATAGGATAAACATCAACAGTCAACATAAACAGAGGCATAATACAACAATACACTGAGGCAAGGAAAAACACATAAAAGAGTTACCACATTCCTCATCCCGTTTTGCCATCTTTTGGTTAATGTACTTTTAAGTTCATCTTGTTATTATTACTGATCCACCGTGTCGTTGTCACACGGGTCCGATCTCTGCCCGATCGGCTAAGCCATCCTAGGTGAGGTCCGAATTTCAATCACATCACATATAACCATCGTGGCTTATTCTCACGGAGTCCGATCTCTGCCCGAATCGGCTAGGGTAACACCGTGTCTTGTGCACAACACACGGAGTCAGATCTCTGCTCGATCGGCAAGGCCATATCAACTGTAAAAAATGAGGACAATAATCATCATCAAATCATAATCATATCACAATATCAAGTCATCTATATGTACAACATGGAGTCCGATCCCAGCCAGACCGGATAGGCTTTCTCACCCCTAGGACATTCTCCTGGTACAATTATAGGTGTTTTAGATCACTTGCATCATTTTTAACCTTTTTGACCCCCAACACATATTGTTCTTTGATTCGTCTTTCATATCATTAGAATCCTTTGATTAAAATTTCACAACAATTCATCCTTTAATCCATATTTCATAACCATCCATTCCATTAATTCATGTTTCACAACAATTCAACCTCATGTTTCGCATTTCACATCATTACCATCTCTTTACCCACATTTCGTATCATAGCAACTTTTGATTCATATTTCGTATCATTCTAGTCTTTCATAATTACCAAACCCATCATATGCAAGGATCAAACACATAGTAGAAGAAGGAATATAATGATCACAACTCATATACTAAAGTAGCACAACGATATGGTATTAGCATGGAATGACATAGAAGCAAAGATTCCTCAATTAGGCACATTGAACACATAAATTCCATAGATATCCGACAAGAGAATCATAACCCGAAAGTGAGCATAATGGGTTTATCCTATGAGGATTAGAGTTAG
The DNA here is from genome assembly GCA_005239525.1 of Nicotiana knightiana. Lineage (NCBI taxonomy): Eukaryota > Viridiplantae > Streptophyta > Magnoliopsida > Solanales > Solanaceae > Nicotiana > Nicotiana knightiana. The sequence goes on from ML393879.1 coordinate 67,025, forward strand.
CCATACATACCTTGAGTTGGAATTTCTCTATAATTTCTATCCAAAATCATCGAACCTTCTAACGCCTTCAATCTAATTTACAATGTGACACATTCAAACCTTAGAGTTAGGAACCTTGAACTCATTTGGGCATTTTATCAACTACTATGTGGTCCTTTAGATTAAGTAACCCTTTTTTAGTGAAAGATTGCCCTAGCTTACTTACCGTTGCTAGATTATGGTAGATTATTCACATGAATGCAAGGTCTTAACTCTCATCTTCAAGAACCAACCTACTTGTGTTCTATTCTAACTAAAATCTGAAAATTTGGGGGAAATGGGGTGAAGAAGATGAAGACTACTCGATTAGTTCCAAGCCTGAGTAGAGATGGAGGATTAACTTGGAGAAAATGGGGACTTCTCTCACTAGAACCCACTCTCACTTCTCTCTATTTCAGTCAGATAGTTGATAAAAATGAAGGGGAGGGGTGTTTTGTAAAATTGGGGTCGGGGTTTAAAATTAAAAATTAGAAGCCCCGAAGCAGGAAATGCGATCGCATTCCTGCTATGCGGTCCACATTCCTGTCGCATAAATGGCCCTCAAATGGGACAAAATAGGAATCGGACTGTTAGGTATGCGGTCCGCATACCTGTTACGCTATTGCATAGCGCGTCGCATAACCTCCTTCACAAAAATGGAGGTGCAAAGATGCGACAGCTATGCGGTCCACATTCCCAAAATGCGATCGCATCTTGGGCCGCATAGCTGTCTAGGAATGCGGCCATTATGCGGACCGCATACCTAATCTGCGATCGCATAGTGGATCACAGATCTGCGAAACTTTGGAAAATTTTATCTTTTAAGTCCCGGGTACTTTTTACTCGCAAAAGGGTCCATTTTAAGATTTACTATGGATATAACAGTATGGGGACCTACTCGGGCATTATTTTTAGTCAAGAAAATATACGGGTCTTTACATCCTCTCCCACTTAAAATAATTCTTCCTCGAATGAGGATTCGGGGAGTCACTTTTGGTAAGAAAACACAAAGACACCAGCCCCACTCCCAATTTTCACTAACTCCGATATTTTTCTGAAACTTTTGCCAGATTTTCCTTTGTAAATAGGCCTATCCACCTGTCAGAGGGCCCCCGAAACATATTTCAACAAGTTCCACAAGATTTTAGCTACTGCACAAGTTGTACAAAGTGCAGGTAACACAACGAATTTCACATATCTCCGTTATTTTAATCGGTTGCACATAATTCAACTAACACAATACCCACAAATATGGCAGAAGGTTGAAAAAAATCACACGAGGAAGGAAGAAAGGGAAGTGGGGTGTTCCTTGCACAAAATAAGACACAAATAAATTTTCCTAAAGACAACAAATCTTCAAAACCACTACTTGACTTATTTAAACAAATGAGGGTATTTTTCTTTCATTTCACTTTTCGCTTCCCACGTGGCTTCTTCGACTTGTTAACTCCGCCATAACACTTTAACCGAAGCAATCTCCTTGTTTCTCAACCTACGAATTTTCCTATCAAGAATAGCGACATGAACTTCTTCATATGAAAACTCTTCATAACTTCAACAGTCACAACCGGTACGATGGCAAATGGATCTCCAACTACCTTCTTCAGCATGGACACATGAAACACCGGGTGCACTAATGACATCTCAGGTGGCAACTCCAGCCTATACGTCACCTGTTCTATCCTCTGGGCGATCCTATACGGTCTGACATACCGTGGGCTCAACTTCCCCTTCTTTCCAAATCGCATGACTCCCTTCATGGTAAATACCTTCAAGAATACCCAATCATCTACTTGAAACTCCAAATCCCTACGACGAACGTCTGAATAACATTTCTGATGACTCTAAGCAATTTTCAACCTCTCCGAAATGACTCTAACCTTCTCCATAGCTTGATTCACAAGATCCGGTCCTAGCAATTCCACCTCTCTAACCTCAAACCATCCAATTGGAGATCTACGCCTTCTTCCGTACAATGCCTCAAATGGGGCCATCTGAATACTAGCATGGAAACTGTTGTTGTAAGCAAACTGTACAAGTGGAAAGTGATCATCCCAGCTACCCCTAAAATCAAGTACACAAGCTCGTAACATGTCTTCAAGCATCTGAATAGTCCGTTGTGCTGAGATTTATCTGCGTACCCAAACCTTGCTGGAATTTCCTCCAAAAGTTAGCTGTGAACTGGGCCCCTCGATATGAAATAATAGATACTGGAGTGCCATGGAGTTTGACTATTTCTTTGATATATAACTGAGCATACTATTCTGTAGTATCTGAGGACCTTACTGGCAAGAAGTGCGCTGACTTCGTGAATCGATCCACTATCACCCAAATTGAGTCGCTTACGCGGAGTGCGGGGTAACCCCACCACAAAGTCCATATTGATCATCTCCCATTTACTTGTTAGTATTTCCATAAGCTGGACCAACCCACCAGGCCTCTGATGCTCGGCCTTCACTTGCTGACAATTCGGACACCTAGCCACAAAGTTCGCCACACCGCTCTTCATACTATTCCACCAATAAAGCTCCTTGAGATCGTGATACATTTTTGTAGAACCTGGGTGTACGGAATACCTAGAATTGTGAGCCTCCGCCATTACTCTCTCTCGAAGATCATCCATGTCCGAAAGACATAGCCTCCATTGGCACCGCAAAACACCATCATCATTGCCGAGTGAAAATATTGTAGTCTTGTGATTCAGAATCACCTCTCTCAACTGCGCCAATGTTGGATCCCTGATTTGCTTTTCCTTGACTTCTGCTACAAGTGAAGACCCCGCTCAATTACTAGCCACAACATTCCCTTCACCTGTGGCCGAAAGACAGACCCCCAGACTGGCCAACTGATAAATCTCTCGATCCAAAGGCCTCTGACCTGCTTCCAAATAAGCCAAGCTACCCATAGATTTTTGGCTAAGAACGTCGGCCATCACATTCTCCTTTCTTGGATGGTACAAAATGTTCATATCATAATCTTTGAGCAATTCCAACCATCTTCGCTGCGGACGCTGAACAGCTACTTCTATGTCCCGACTCCGGCTCTGCACGGAAAGAGATGACTAACGTTAGGTACCAGCACCTGTATCTGCACACAGGGGTGCAGGGAGTAATGTGAGTACACCAACTCAGTAGTAATGAAAATAAATCAAGCCTAAGCAGTAAGAAACACATAAGATCAAATCATCAGTTCACAATAAGCACAACCTTTCTTTCCATCAGTGTATATATATATATATATGAAATCAACATGCTTTAAAAGCCAACTTCAGTAAAATCCTTTGAAAAATGTGTTTTCCAACAAATTTCAGAAATCTAAATACTCGAAGAGTTTAGTGTAAAATGAAATAAGTCATAAATATCCCTCGAGCCAAAACATGAATCACAAATCGCCCCTCGGTCAGAACATCACTCAGCATACCGCACAGTCACTCAGTATCAGCCCCTCGGGCAACCTCACTGTCACTCATGCCTCCCAATCACTCGGCACTCGGCACTCAGTAGGTACCTGCGCTCACTAGGGGTATGTACAGACTCTGGAGAGGCTCCTTCAGCCCAAGCGCTAATATCAAGCCACCTCGTGGCATATCATATCCTCACAATCAGGCCCTCGGCCTCACTCAGTCAACAACTCTCAAAAGCCCCTCAGGCTATCAGTAAAATGGGGTACTCGACCCAAAACATCATTTTATAACTCAAATAGTGTAAATAAGGTTGAGTTTCGAAAGCAGTCAATCATAATATGATTGAGTGTAAATCATAGAACAACACAGCGAGGAAATAGCAGTAAAAAGCCCCTAAGGGGTCTAAACAAGTCGGCGCAAGGCCCTAAACATGGCTTACATCCCAAATATAGCAATAGTTTTTATAACACAATTTAACATATGATTTAGAGTAAAATATGCAACCCAATAGTTGTCGCGGAGAGGACCAACTCCAAATCCAAACATCAGTGCACACCACACACTCGTCATCCGGCGTGTGCACCACTCTAAAAATAGTGAGAAATACGAAGTCCGGGGTTTCATACCCTCAGGACAAGATTTATAGTCATTACTTACCTCCACCCGGGCCAAAATACTAATCCACGATGCTCTTGCCCCTCGAATCGGCTCGTGATTGATCCGAATCTAACCCAAACCAGATTAACATCATCAATATACGCTAAATGAACACGACTCATTCGAAAACTATCAATTTTAAGCACAATTCCCGAAATTGGCCAAACCCGAGCCCGGGGCCCACGTCTCGGAATTTGATAAAAACCACAAAACTAGAATCCTCATCCCCCCACGAGTCTACCCATACTAAATTTACCACAATCGAACCTCAAATTCCCACTCAAATCATCAAAAGAAATTTTCCAATTCTTCCTCCCATTTTTCCCCAATTTCTACTTTGATTCCTCAAATTACATGATAAAAATCAAGAATAATTCATGAAATTAAACCAAAAGTGATTGAAGAACACTTACCACAAGAATTACACTGAAAATCTCGTCCAATTCCTCCTTCTTCCGAGCTCTCTAGTGTTTTTTTGAGTTATGGACAAAAACCCCTGACCTTGAAACTTAAACTGTCTGCCTAGGTCTTTTATTCATTGCGAACACATCCCCTAGACCGCGTTCGCATAGAACAAATTCCAAACAACCCTTAATATCCTCTATGCGAATGCAGCTACCAGCCCGCGAACGCACATTACGACCAGCCCAAACCTATGCGAATGCACCCCAGGCCCCACGAAAGCATAGACCGGTGGGCCTGGGGGGTCTTCCCTGCGTTCGCAATGGACAACTTTCCCAACACTTCGTGTTCGCACCCCTCAGCCCGCAAATGCATAGAACACTGGCCCCCTCTTCCACAATTTACCCTATGCAAATGCAGGACCTCCTATGCGAACGCATAGGGTAATCTTCTGCTGCAGTAACACCAGCAAACCAGCTATGCTCAAAAGCCAAAAATCACCCTGTTAGCCACCCAAAACTCACCGAGGCCCTCGGGACCTCAACCAAACATACCAACACATTTCATAAATTCATTCAAACTTAGTCAAGCCCTCGAAACACCAAAACCAACGCAAAAACACCAAAATCACATCGAATTCAAGCCTATGAACTTGAAATTTCTAAATTTCACCAAAGATGCCGAAACCATCTAAAACACATCCGATTGACCTGAAAATGTGCACATATATCCAAAATGATATTACGAACTTGTTCCAACTTCCGGAATTTCATTCCAACCACGATAGCCTATTTTCCTCTGCCGACCGAAAATCGCCAAAAACTAACTTTCGCCAATTCAAGCCTAATTCTACACCGGACATCAGAACTTCATTTCGAACACACTCCTAAGTCCCAAATCACCTAACGAATCTATCCAAGCCATAAAATCTATATTCCGAGGTCGTTTACCAATAAGTCAACTTCCAGTTGACTTTTCCGATTCTTAAGCCAATTTAAGAGACTAAGTATCTCAGTTCTCACCACGACCACTCCGAACCAAAACCAACTGACCCAATACAACATAAATAGGCTAAGAAACATGTGATAAAGCAAAAAATGAGGGAAACAGTGCTAAATCCATGGAACGACCGGCCGGGTCGTTACAATATATCTCTGCCAACCGCCCCAAAGTATAATTACTTGCCGCTGGAATGAAATGTGCTGATTTAGTCAGCCTATCCACAATAAACCAAACTGCGTTGAGTCCAATATGAGATGCATCATAATACACCATGAAAGAACCTGAACCTAATGGTAACACCAACACCGGTGCTGAAGTCAAGGCCGTCTTGAGCTTCTGAAATCTCACCTCACACTCATCTGACCATTTGAATGGGGAAACTTTCTGAGTAAATTTAGTCATAGGGGCTGATATAGAAGAAAAACCCTCTACAACCCATGAAACTCCTGATTTTCGTGGCTGTAGTAGGTCTAGGCCAGTTCTTGACTGCCTTTATTTTCTTAATAGTTCTTCATAGCCAATTACAGAGTTATCAAATAGCTTCACGTTAACAATAATCTCCTTTCAAACCTTCACAATACTGATAACGAGATACGATTCTTGAAGACCTCGTAATTATATACCCGAATTAACATGTCTCATATAACGCCACATGGGCGGGCACCTACCTTGTAGGTTAAATCTCAATAATTATAGCACGAATTTGGAAAATTATACACAGATAATTTTTATACAAAAATTTTCGAATAAACCTAACAGGCATGACTCCCTATTAGTACTATAATACACATTTTAATTTCACAAGGGAGAATTTAAACACAAGAATTTTTCATCATAAGGATCACGTCCTTACATAACTTCCACCGCGGCTCGTAGCCCAATTTAAACATATCAAATCATATTAAAATGAGAGGATCTCGCCCTCAATTCTTAATCACAAGTAATATGCATATCGTGCCTATCGAAACATTCCATTTTCTTCTTTTAAATATTTTCCGTTAAACAAAATTACAACACGTAATGATAGACATAGCTATCTCCATATAATTTCACAATACAAGTATTCACACAAGTAGATTTTAGAGTTACAAAGCTCACTCGAGAGTGAAGCATATTAGGAGGACTTTTCTAGATACTCATAACCGAATCAAGTTAAGGAAATTATAACTTTATAATAACTAGAGATTGTTCTTGTAATGACACCATTTTATATAACGACCTCAGCCATACCATAGAAAATATATCAACAGGCTAAGTCTCCACCTCTAGGAATCTGACCTCCACCTTCGACATTCCGACCCCTTTTTCCCTGGCTGGTCATGTGAGTTGAGTTGTAACTGCAATGGGGCACTTTGCCTGAGTGCTCTGATGAAATTATTTGCCTGCTAATACCTAGTTTATACCAAATAACTTGGAATAATCGTAATAGGAATATTGTAGCGGCGGTGCATTAAAAGAACTCATTGAAGCACCCCGAGTAATCAGATATACGGACTGGGCTAGTAGGTTGCCCGAGCCCCTGCCGAAATAATTTGTTGTTGCAAAGAAAAATCCACAGAATATTTTAGAACCTCGAGACCTCTTAGTCTCTTTAGATTCTTTTTCCTCATCCCGGACACATTTTAACATCTAAGAAATTTCTACCACTAGCCGAAATGAAGTATCAAATTGCCCTGAGTCGTACATAATATTTACAATCATAATCGAGTCCTTTAATGAGTCTGGGAACTCGCCCTCTGGATGTATGAACTGAAGTAGGAGTATGACGGGCTAACTTATCAAACCTGATGGCATGTCCTGACACCGTCATGGTGACCTGGCGCAACCGTTCAAACCCTATGCGCCATGCATTATGGAGAGTCCGAGAAACAAACTCTTTCAATAACATTTATGAGAATTAAGTCAAGTAGTTTGTGCTGTATTGGCTGGTCGTCCTCTTCATAGGTTTGCTACAAATATTTGCGGCCATTCTTCTTTTACAATGCTGACTCAACACTGCTGAGCTACCCCATTTATTTATATGATATTTGTTATTCTTTGGGGTAACTCTTATCCTTATTGATGCACAATGATCCCAAAGATAAGGCTCTATACAGATAATTATTTGGCACGAACCATATAGTCTAGAAGCTCGTCAACCACTGTACTCCCTCTAGAGCACCCCAAAATCCGCAACCGTGACTTCCACACTGAGTAGACCTTCTGTAGATTTAAAGTTGGCTATATAAATCCGTTGGTACTGAGGTATAGGGTTATTAAGGAGGCGTACATATCTCCAGTCCCAGCTTTATCTCTTGCAAAATCTCAGGCCTTATACATTCCAAGCCAAAACTGATATAACACATGACCCACAATCTATTCCTTGATGGTGGACTTCCCCACTTGGCACGAAGTCACAGGTCACAATGTTTGATAATACACAATGTTAAACTCCACAGCTCATATAAATCAACCAGATGCCAAGGTCTGTTGCACCCCTACATGATTCACTAGGTGATCTCTCATTACGTCCACATCTTCAGTCAGAGCCATAACTGGTCTAGTAATTACATAATCTTCCCACCACCTCTTGGTGGAATCACTCATCTGAAACACAACAAAATCAACCTCATTGCTTTCAACTATTCCCTTGTTATGCAATACTGGAGTAGCTATGAATCCTTATGAAATCTAGACTAGTCCAACATGTACCGACTGGGATAAAACCTCTGCGTCTAGATCCATTTGAGATTGTACAATAGGTGCTGATGTTCGAGCTTTAGACTGAGCTCTGCTTCTGTCTCTTCCCCTAATCGTAGCTGTCATTGGGGCTTCATCTCTTGTCTGGTTGTAGACGATTTGCATGTTGTCGAGATTTGTGAGAGGACAGGGGCTGGTGATAGCAATATTTGTAGGGGAATAGCTCAATATTATTGGGCTAAAATTTTACAAAGATACTTGGATGTGAATGAACAAGTGCGTCACTCTGCTCTTAAGGTAATTCCCTAATTTTTCATATTTCTTTTCCTGTAAAACTAATTTTTAAGCCATTCATACGTATTGAACTCACTAGAGTCAAAAACTAAGCCTAAGCGTCACAACCAAAGTATTGACTATTCTCAAGGCATTAATACATTTCGAGATATTGCTCCTATTAAGCCCTTCACCATGTGACTCCTACTCCTAAAAATTAAAAACTACCTACACCCGGTTCAATTAAAAACCCTTGGAAAAGAACCGTGGTTCAAAGAAAAACCAAGGGGGAATTACTACACTACCTAAACAAAAATCTTTTTGGTGTTTTTCTTTTAGACTTACTTCCCTCAAGAAAACTGTCTAGGAGATCCATCGTCAGGAAGAGTCCACATATTTCTAAAAAAAAATTTATTTTATTTTATTTTATTTTATTTTGTAAAAAGATAAATTATTCCATTAATCTAACATAACTAAAATAGCATAGAAAGTCACCAGACAATCTCCTCACCCCACACTTAAAATTGTGCATTGTCCCCAATGCGCACCTATGCATACAAGAGGGTAAAAAGAAACTCCCTGGTAGGCCAAAGGCCGAAGCACTAGCATCTCATGGGGTACTCAGACTTCTCCCAGGCCTGGTCCTTCATGCGGGTACCTCACATTTAGTTCCAACCATCTGATTTGCTATTGCATCCTTCCAGTGGCTTGCGTTCCATGCTCAAAAAAAAAAAAAAATTGACACTACAAAAATACACTAAAACACAAGTAAAATAAAATAAAATAAAATAAAGCAGTAAAGCTGGGTTGCCTCCCAACAAGCGCTTGATTTAACGTCGCGGCACGACGTGAATCACTTTCTGCCTCCACTTCGAACTTATGAATTGCACCCCCAATTTGGCATCAAGTTTTCGGTTATGCTCCATGGGTGGTGGAACAAATATAATTGGCCCAAGCAACCATTGTATTATTTTATACTTCTTGGCTTTTACATGAGGTATGTAGTCCTGTCTTTCTGGCACGAAAAATTCCAGAATGTAGGTATCTTGTTCCTCCTTCCTTGACTCCTTAATTGGCTCAGATGACTCTATTTCCATATCATCATCCAAACACAATGTGGAAAAATGTTTGGAGTGAGGACCAATGCGCTCAAACACATGAACTGCAGGACTTTCAACATCCTCAACCACAATAACACTAGAGTCGATTAAAGTTGTATCCTCAACGTCCCTGGTTGACTCTAGTACTACTTCTTCAACATCGACATCCTCAAATCCTAGTTGGTTAGAGTGCTGGGTTTCTACTTTGGACACCTCCATTGACACCTCAATTTTCATCTCTGATGTACACTGCTCCTGGCTACTATCCATACCGTTGGCATATTGAGCATTAAAAGCTTCAACTAGTTGACTCGTTTGAGCCTCCAAGTTGCGAATAGTTTCATCTTGCCTTTGTACCCGCAGTTGTAACTCCTCAAGTTGTTCCAGAATGCATTTCATCATATCCTCGAGCCTTTTCCAGTCATCATCACTGAGTTCTTTATTTCTATTAACTTCAAAGGAAAAAGAAGAATCATCAAAGTAAGGGGTTGGGGGAAGATAAGAAATATAAGCACAACCCTGAAAGTGACCATCTTGACCACCACACATATCACACACATTCCACACATAAGATTGAGTTGGTGCACATAACTCGCTCTCGGGAATATTTTGATAATTTTGCTCTGGGTGGTTTCCTCCATAATATGCATAATGAGGATCAAAAGTAGAATTACCAACATAACTCTCATAATTCCATGATGCCATGTTTTAACAAATAAAACTAAAATAAAGAAAATAAAAATCAAATACTAAAAAAAATTCAAACTTAAAACCTAATAATAATATGTACAATTACAGCTACACTTGATAATACCGTTAATTCCCCGGCAACGGCGCCAAAATTTGATCACGCTCAACTATGTCTTGTAGAAGACTAAACGGGCGTTGCAAATATAATCCTGGGGTATTATGCCCAGAGTCGATCCCACAGGGAATTGACGTATCAAGCAAGCTGTTAAAATACTACTCAGCTGTCACCTGATGTTATTTAAATTACTAATACTAAAGATTAAAACTAAAGATTAACTATGCTAAGGTATAAACAATTGTAATAAAAATCTAAGGTTATGGTTTCCCCCGCTGGTGAACTTACTTCTCGGATACTTCGTATAGCTTGATTAGTTGTCTCTATCAATCATGAACACTCTATCTACCATAAATCTCTCTCAAGTAATTATGATAATTTACTAGACGCACTCTCTCAAGTTACGCTAGCTAGATTGCATTACAGTTCACTTAGATTGCACCCGAAGTATCGTTATCTCTAATCCAACCTCTAAACCCTCGGTTATGACTTTCGTCTATACTCTGGGAGTGGTGTTGTTCAAACAATTACCTAAATATGCACTCTCTCTCAAGTAGATACATAATAAATAGGCACAGCTAATTGAGGGCCCTTCAATCAACTACAACAAGAACGTAGTTGAACAAATAGAGTTTAATCAACCAATCAAAGCTATATTAATATCACAATAAGTTTATTCCCCAACGGGTTCCACAAGAAATTAGCTAAACATGTTCATAAGAATAAAATCTAAAATACCTTGCATAATTAAACTACAAAGTAAAGAAGAAAATATGTACAAAATTGATGTTTTGCCTTTGATCCACTCTAATCTCGAATCTCTCTCTAATCTCTCTTTGTAGTTGTGTTTTAGGAGTCTATTTATAGGTTTAGGGTGAACCCTAACCGTGTAGGAGACTTCTATTTCAATTGTAAAACACTTAACCCGTCAAAACTCGGATTTGGCCGAACTGGGCAGCCCCTGGCGTTTTGACCCGAACGCCTGGCTAACGCCAGGCTAGGGCTGGCGTTTCAGCCCAAATGCCTGGCTAACGCCAGGGTAGGGCTGGCGTTTCAGCCCTAACGCCTGGCTAACGCCAGGTAGGGCAGGGTGTTTGGCTCTGTCGCCCTGCTATCGCCCGGGTGTCTCCTTTCGCGTATCTTTCGACGTATTTGCATCTCTTTAGCTCCGTTTNTGGTTGTAGACGATTTGCATGTTGTCGAGATTTGTGAGAGGACAGGGGCTGGTGATAGCAATATTTGTAGGGGAATAGCTCAATATTATTGGGCTAAAATTTTACAAAGATACTTGGATGTGAATGAACAAGTGCGTCACTCTGCTCTTAAGGTAATTCCCTAATTTTTCATATTTCTTTTCCTGTAAAACTAATTTTTAAGCCATTCATACGTATTGAACTCACTAGAGTCAAAAACTAAGCCTAAGCGTCACAACCAAAGTATTGACTATTCTCAAGGCATTAATACATTTCGAGATATTGCTCCTATTAAGCCCTTCACCATGTGACTCCTACTCCTAAAAATTAAAAACTACCTACACCCGGTTCAATTAAAAACCCTTGGAAANACCTGACATATCATATCACTTTATTTATAAAGAATTTCACAATTCAGGCCAAGCCTTTCACAACATTTTTATCTCAACAATTATAAACGAGAAACTGTATTTTCTCATAAACTTCACCAATATCATCTCAAAATGAAACCTACAGGAATATGAACATCTCGTAAAACAATGTCAACCCGATTAACCTTTATATACTACAAAGAAACCAAGGAAACAACCAACACTTTCCAAAATAATGGAAACAAGACTTAATAACAAGTTAACCAAGTCAAGTAGTCATAGAAACATCAATGAGCATAAAACAATTAAGCCATGAATCAAATAAATGGGAAACGGGGAAGGATCATGCTTAACAGATAATTTTGTGGTGCATAGATACTCGTCGCTTGACCTATACACCACACACATGCAAATTCACATAGCAATTAAGCTGGGGATTCTTATTCCCTCAAGTCAAGGTTAAACCAAGCACTTACCTCAAATTCGCAGGCCTCTCCCGAGTCTAACCATATAAAATTTATCATCGGACTCCATTCCTAAAACTCTCCAAAACTCAAGCCCTAACTCCCTCAATTTAACTTTAAAATCATCAATCCAATCTCAAAAATGAAGATGGATTCATGAAACATAACCAAAAACGAGTAAAGAACACTTACCCGAATCCTTATGGTGAAAATCGCCTCCAAAATCGCTCAAATATGAGCTCCCCAACTCAAAATATGAACGAATGAACAAATCTTTGTTTTATATATTTTTCTGCCAGCTATGCTGCCTCGTTTCTCATGCAAATGATCCCGAAACTCGCTTATTATGCCTCTAATGGATTCCTTGTGAAATTCTGTCAAGTTAGGCTTTTGAATCACCCAATTTAACCTTATAATGAAGGAGATATGTAGGTTTTACTATTTGCAAATAATGCAGATTTTTAAATACGGTGTCAGTGGTAATTTCGTAATTAATCTGAAAAATCTGGCAACCTTAGTAAAATGACCATAAAATCCTCATACGATGTCCAAATTCGATGATTCTTTTTGCTACAGGTCGGTAATGACGACGCGGTCTAATACTTCAACCAAAATAGAAACCAAAGCTTATTTTTTCAATATGATATCATTTATGCTTGAAGAAACGACGTCAAAAATAAGAAAAACGAGTACAACACAACCCAAACCTATCCGAAACTCACTCGAGACCCTCGGGACCTCAACCAATAATTAAAATAAGCTATATATCACTACTCGAACTTAGTCGAACCTCCAGAACACTGAAGACAACACCAAAACACCAAATCAACCTCGGATTCAAGCATAAGAACTTCTAAACTTTCAAAATTCGCTAACGACGTCGAAACCTACTAAACCACGTCCGAATGACCTCAAATTTTGAACGCACATCACAAATGACACTAGGAACCTACTCCAACTTCCGGAATTCCATTTCGATCCCGATACCTAATATTTGACTATCGACCAAAATCGCCAAATTTCTAACTTTCGCCAATTCAAGCCTAGAACGGAGTCTTAGTTCATAAAATTACCCCTTGGGTCATCACATATAGACCCCGTATAGGTTGTAGTGTGAGTTACCTACCTTAGCCTCATCACTACTTCGTCGAGGTTAGGCTAGGCACTTACAAAGTACATGAGGTCGGTTGTACTCATACTACACTCTGCACTTCTTGTGCAGATTTTACAGTCGGTCTGAGTAGAAGTTATTAGCCTGATCGGGTTGGACAGTTTGTGGAGACTTGGGGTACAGCTGCTCAGTCCCAACAACTCCTGGAGTCCCCTTACTTTTATTTGGATGTGTACTTTCTTTTTAGACAGCTTTATGTTTATTTCAAACCCTTGTTTGTACTATTCTAGTAGCTTGTGTGCTCATGTCACCGGGGCCAAGGTTGTATCAGACGTTTGGCTGATTTAGCTTCAGCAAATTTTACTTTAGATTATTTCATTTATTTCAGTTCTTTCTGACTAATTAATTTAAATTGTAAAAAATTAATAAATTATTCTAACGTTGGCTTGCCTATCAAGTGAAATGTTAGGCGCCACAGTCCCGACGGTGGAAATTCGGGTCGTGACAAGTTGGTATCAGAGCACTAGGTTACATAGGTCTCACGAGTCACGGGAAAACTTAGTAGAGTCTGAAGAATATGTACGGAGATGTCTGTACTTATCTCTAGAGGCTATGGAGTTAGGAACAATTTCACTTCTATTCTTCACGGCATGCGATTTTATTTCTACCATTAATGATTGAACTCTTCTATTCTTGATCTCTCACAGATGGCGAGAACACGACCGCATCTTCTGTGGGACAGTAGCCGAATCCCCCAGCAGCAGCTCCTACGAGGGGCAGAGGTCGAGGCCGGGATCGTGGCAGAGGACGAGGCAGGGGTAGAGCTTAGCCTAGAGCTCGAGCAGCAGTGCTAGCAGTAGAGCCTCAGGTAGATTTTGATGAGAAGGTTCCAGCTTAGGCTGTACCTGTTGGACCAGCTCAAGTCCCGGAGGGGTTCAACGCCACCCTAGTGCTTCAAGAAACTCTAGACTATTTGGTGGGCCTTATGGAGAGTGTGGACCAAGCCGATATATTTCCTATGGCACCAGTCGTCTCTCGGGCTGGGGGAGGAGCAAAAACACCCGCTACTCAAACTCCGTAGCAGATGGCTCCCCAATATCAAACTCCAGTAGCCCGCCAGTTCAGTTAGTTCAGCCGGTTATACGGCACATGCCAGTGACGGACCCGCCATGCCTTCTGAGGCTTTATGGAGATTGGACAAGTTGGCTAAGATCTTTCCAGTTCACTTCAGTGGTGCACCATCAGAGGACCCACAAGATTATCTTGAAAACTGCTATGAGGTGCTGTGAAACATGGGTATGGTTGAGCCCAATGGGGTCGATTTTGATGTATTTCAGATGACTGGTTCCGCCAAGATATGGTGGAGGGACTATGTGTTGACCAGACCAACATGGTCTCCTACTCTTACTTGGGACCGGTTCTCTCAACTATTTATAGAGAATTTCCTTCCTATCTCTTTGAGAGAGGATTACCGCCGGCAGTTCGAGCATCTCCAGCAGGGCAGTATGACTATTACTCAGTACGAGAACCATTTTTGGATCTAGCCCGTCATTCTATTATGTTGCTTCCTACTGAGAGAGAGAGAATGAGGAGGTTTATTGATGGAATCGCTCAGCCTATCAGGCTTCAGATAAACAAGGAGACCGAGGATGAGATTTCTTTTCAGACGACTACTAATTCTGCCAGGCGGATCGGGCTGGTTCTTACACAAGAGAGAGGGCAGGGGTCTAATAATAGGCCTCACCATTCCGATGGTTTCAGTGGTGCCTCATATGGAAGCAGGGGTACTTTTGGTAGGGGCCATCCTCCCAGACCATTCCTGTCAGCGCTTTAGGCACCCTATAGTGCTTCAAGAAGTCGTGGTCCTTATCTGCCTTATTTTGGAAGCCATGCTATAGTGCACCATCAGCTCCTATCAGTGTGCCTCCGATTCATAGTTATCACCATGATTATCTGGCCCGTTCGAGTAATTCTCAGTTTTAGCATCCACAGTACCAGGATGGATGTTTTGAGTGTGGTGGTTGTGTGCATATTAGGAGGACTTGTCCGAGATTACTGGGTGGCACGCCATAGCAGAGTTCTCGTTCCATGATTCTAACACTGGTTGCACCACCGCTCGCTCAACCAGCTAAAGGAAGGGGTCAAGCAGTCAGAGGTGGAGGTCAGGCTGTTAGTGGTGGAGGTAAGGCCGCTAGAGGTGGATGTCAGAATGCTAGAGGTGGAGTCCATCCAGATAGAGGTCGTCCTAAGGATGTAGTTCAAAGTGGGGAGGCCTAGTCCCCATGTTATGCTTTCCCAGCCAGGCCTGAGGCTGAGTCATCAGACGTTGTTATCATAACTATTAATCCAGTTTGCCATAGAAACGCTTCAGTTCTATTTGATCTGGCTCTACTTATTCCTATGTGTAATCCTATTTTTCTTCATATCTGGTTGTGCCTTATGATTCTTTGAGTGCTCTTGTGTATGTGTCCATACCTGTGGGAGATTTTATTATTGTAGATCATGTCTATGGTTCGCGTGTGGTTACTATTGGGAGTCTTGCAACTACCATAGATCTTCTACTTCTCAATATGGTTGAATTTGATGTCATTCTGGGTATAGATTGGTTGTCACCTTATCATGCTATATTGGATTTTCACGCCAAGACGGTGACCTTAGCCTTGCTGGGGTTTCCGAACTGAAGGATAACTTTTTGACCTCAATTGTCGAACATGCCGGGATAGAATAGCCTCCAGCTCCTCCTCACAAGTCAAATCCTTGTCCAACTGGACTGAGCTGAAATCTAACATATGGGATGGAACACCATGATACTTTCGGAGCATGGACACATGGAACACCGAATGGACTGCTGATAAACTAGGTGGCTACGCAAGCTTGTAAGCCACCTCTCCCATTCTCTCAAGAATCTCAAAAGGTCTGATATACCTAGGGCTCAACTTGCCCTTGCTTCCGAACCTCATCAGACCATTCACTGGTGAAACTCGGAGAAATATCCTCTCTCCAGCCATTAATGCAACATCACAAACCTTACGGTCATCATAACTCTACTGCCTAGACCGAGCTGTGCGAAGTTGATCCTGAATAGTCTTGACCTTATCTAAGGCATCATGTACCAAATTTGTACCCAACAACCGAGCCTCCCCTGGCTTGAACCATCCAACTGGGGATTGACACCACCTCCCGTATAATGCCTCATAGGAAGCCATCTGAACGCTCGACTTGTAGTTGTTGTTGTAGGCGAACTCCGCAATGACAAGAATTGATCCCACGAACCTCCGAAGTTTATAACACAAGTGCGGAGCATATACTCTAATATTTGAATGGTGCGCTTGGACTATTCATCCGCCTGAGAATGAAATGTTGTGCTCAACTCAACCTACGTGCCCAAATCACAATGTCCTTGCCTCCAAAAGTGCGAGGTGAACTGTGTACCTCGATTAGAAATGATAGACACGGGCACGCAGTGAAGATGAATGATCTCGCAGATGCAAATCTCAACCAACCGCTCTGAAGAATAGGTAACTACCACAATAATATGCGTTGACTTGGTCAACCTATCAACAATGACCCATACCGCGTCGAACTTCCTATGAGTCCGTGGGAGTCCAGTAACAAAATCCATAGTGACACGCTACCACTTTCACTTAGGAATCTCTATCTTCTAAAGCAAACCACCAGGTCTCTGATGCACATACTTTAATTTTTTACAATTTAGACACCGAGATACATATGCAACTATATCTTTCTTCATCCTTCTCCACTAATAATGTTGCCGCAAGTCCTGATTCATCTTGGCGGCACCTGGGTGAATTGAATACCAAGAACTATGGGCCTCCTCAAGAATCAACTCACGAAGTCTATCTACATTGGGCACACAAAAATGACCCTGCATCCTCAAAACTCTATCATCTCCAACAGTAACCTACTTGGCACCATCGTGCCGCATTATGTCTCTAAGGCAAGAAAATGAGGGTCATCATATTGTCGCTCCCTGATACGATCAAACAAGGAAGACTGAGCAACTGTACAAGCTAGAACAAAACTAGGCTCTGAAACATCCAACTTCATGAACTGATTGGCCAAAGTCTGAATATCTGATGCAAGCGGTCTCTCATCGACTGGAATATACGCAAGGCTGCCCATACTCGGTGCCTTTATACTCAAGGCGTCGGCCACCACATTGTCCTTTCCGGGATGATACAAGATGGTGATATCATAGTCTTTCAATAGCTCCAACCACCTCCTCTGCCTCAAATAATATCCATTTGTTTGAACAAATACCGAAGGCTCCGACGATCCTTGAAGACCTCGCACGACACACCGTAAAGATAGTGCCTCCAAATCTTCAGCACATGAACAATGGCTGCCAGCTCCAAGTCATGGACATGGTAATGCTTCTCACAAACCTTCAACTGCTACAACGCTTATGCAATCACTTCTCTATCCTGCATCAATATTGCACCGATCCCGACACAAGATGCATCACAATATACTGTATAAGATCCTGAACCTATGGGCAATACCAACACTTGTGCCGTAGTCAAAGCAGTCTTGAGCTTCTGAAAGATCGCCTAACACTCGCCTGACCATATGAACGAGGCACCCTTTTGGGTCAACCTGGTCAATGGGGATTATAATATCCCGCCAAACCCAAGAAACTCCGGATCTCCGTAGCTAAAATGGGTCTACGCCAGTTCTGAACTGCCTCAATCTTCATAGGGTGGGGTCGTTTTCTTAATTATCATTTAAATGATTTTTCATAATATTATTTCTGTAGCGGAATTAATCTGAGTATTTCTTTTAGGCTTTCTAATATATATTCCATGTATTCTATATCTTTGGTTCTTTGATATTCTTCTATATTGGTTTTTATTAAGTTTGATAGTAAATTTATACTGTCGGTAGTTTGCTGCCAATATTGTAGGTATATATGATTCATTATTGTTCTAATTATAAATCTAACTCATATAGGTCTATGTTTATATGATCTAATATAAGTAATTCTGTCCAATTTTGATTCATTATTTCTGTTATTTCAAAATTAACTAATTTTTTATAGATTATCCTTTTTGTATCATTATCAATATTTTTTAGAATATGTAAGATGAGTATCTTATAACTAA
>ML393880.1:0-10515 GCA_005239525.1 Nicotiana knightiana
CCCCCCCCCCCTCTTATGTGGTATTGACGTTTTAGAACATCAATTGGTATCAGAGCGGGTTATCCTTGAGGATGCTAACAGCTTAGGAAAAGATCAAGATGAGTGCACCACCTGGGAACTGGGAAGGACAATCAATCGCTAGGCCTCCACTCTTTAATGGGCAATACTACTCCTGGTGGAAGAACATGATGAGAGATCATATAATTGGTGAAGAATATGAGCTATGAGACATAATTATTGATGGTCCTATGGCCACCATGAAGAAGAATTCTGATGAAGTAGACGTGCCAAAGACAAGAGCTGACTGCACTGCTGAGGATTTGAGAAAGTGGGAGAAGAATGCTAAGGCCAAGAAGTGTCTTGTGTGTGGACTTGGTCCAAATGAGTACAGCAAAATTCAAAGTTGCACTACTGCCAAAGAAATTTGGGACACTTTGCAAGTGGCTCATGAAGGAACTGCTCAAGTGAAGAGATCCATAGGTACTCTACTATATTCTCAATAATGAGAATTTCTCTATGAAGGAAGGAGAGACCATTCAAGAGATGTACACTAGGTTCACTACATTGACTAATGAACTGAAATATCTTGGAATGACTCTTCTTGAGGAAGACAAGGTTGAGAAGATTTTGACAAGGGTTCTTCCAGTATCTTGGGAGAGCAAGATCACTGCAATTCAAGAATCCAAGAACATTGCAAATCTCAAACTGGATAAGATAATTGGAAATCTTACTGCCTATGAACTTAGAAGGCAGACAATGAAGATGGATGTTCCCAAGAAGGAAAGGAGTCTGGCATTGAGAATTACTGAAGGAGCAGATCTGGAAGAAAATAAAATGGCTATGATCATCAAGGACTTCAAGAAATATCTTATGAAAGGAAAGGGCTCCGCAAGAGGTGGAAACTACAACAAGGCAAGAGTACCGCAAAAATCAACTAATGAGGGCTGCTACAAATATGGGAAGACTGACCATCACATCAAGAACTGCCCTCATTGGGAAGTTGAATGGAAACAGGAAAGGTCTGAACGAAGGAACCGAAAGAAGGAACAAGTTCATCCCAAGAAAAACAAAGTATCAACAAAGGCTATCATCACTTCTTGGGGAGAAAGTTCAGGTGAGGAGTCAGATGATGAAGATGAAGATGAACAAGAACTTATGACAATTGGTGAATCAGATAAGGAATCTGAGGTAAGTATATTCCATCTCAAAGACAAGATTAAATTCCTGTCCAAAGAAAAACTCTCTGAATTACTGCTAGACTTTATTGATGAATTTGAAGTAATTAATAAGGAAAAGGAACAACTGTCTAAGGAGTGTGTAATTTTAAAAGCAAAGTGTAAGAACCTGGAACTCAGAGTAAGTGAGACTGTAAGTGAAAACAATGCTCTGAAGAACCAGTTTCATCCACTTGAGAAAAAGGTCCTAGAGTTAAAATCTGAAAATCTAAAACTGAAACTAGGAACCAGTAAGAAGATAGCTAACAACTCTCAACTCACCTTAGAAGAAAATATAGGTAAACTAAAAGATAAGTTGTATAGGAAGGATGAACAGATAATAATGTTGAAGGAGTAACTTGGTGAGGTCAAGCATGAACTAAACAAAACTTGTAAATGGAACAGATTCTTCGATGTTTTGACATGGCTACAGGAACATCATAGTAGCAATAAGAGAGGACTTGGCTTTGTGAATCAGCTGCCTAAATGGGATCCTAAAAGCAAGTACCTCACCCTTCCTTAGAACAAAATTTGTACCCACTGTGGTAAGACTGGTCACTTCAAAAGTGTATGCAATGCAAAAGAGCAGGCCAGCCAAAAGAATAAAAGTTTTGTTCGAGGGAAGAAGTGGTTACCAAATTGGGCTAAAAAGAATTTAATTAATCCTTTTGATTATAGAAAGGGACCCCAAACTAGTTTGGGTTCCTAAGACTAACCCCTGATTTTCTTCTGTAGGTTCAAGTGAAAGGAAGTAGCCAACTATGGTACATGGATAGTGTCTGCTCAAAACACATGACCGGTAACAAGGGCCAGTTCCTTTCACTTGAGGACCTCAAATGAGGAAATGTCTCCTTTGGAAATGGAAAGAAAGATGAAATCATTGGGGTTGGTAAGGTAGGTAAGGATGACAAGCATTCCATTGAGAGTGTCTACCTAATAGATGGCTTGAAATATAGCCTAATCAGTGTGTCAAAACTATGTGATAGAGGTAACTTGGTAGCATTCACCTCTACAAAATGTTTTGTAATAAATCTTATCACTGACAAGATTATTTTGCAGGGAAAAAGAGTGAACAATATATACATCATAGATTTGTCCACACTTTCAGAAAATGAATTAACATGCTTAAGTGTGCTTGACAGTGATATCCTCCTTTGGCATAAGAGACTTGGACATGCAAGTCTGAGTCAACTTAACAAACTAGTCTCCAAGGACTTAGTGATAGGCCTGCCTAACATTAAGTTCAAGGAAGACAATATCTGTGAGGCTTGTGCAAGGGGAAAGCAGGTAAGATCCTCTTTCAAAAGCAAGAAAGTGTTAACTACCACCAGATCGATAGAACTGGTTCATATGGATCTCTGTGGTCCTATGAGAACCTTAAGCAGAGGTGGTAAGAGATATGTAATGGTGTTTGTTGATGACTATTTTAGATTTACCTGGACATTGTTTCTAACATCTAAAGATGAGACATTCGACATGTTTACTTCCTTTGTTAGAAAAATTCAAAAACAATTAGGAAATCAACTTGCATCAATTAGGTATGATTATGGCATTGAATTTTAAAATGCTAAATTTGCTGAATTTTTTTATGAGCATGGCATAGATCACAACTTTTCTGCTCCTAGAACTCCACAACAAAATGGAGTAGTTGAAAGAACGAATAATACACTTGAAGATATGGCTAGGACTATGTTTCTTTCTAGTAAACTACCTCATAGCTTCTGGACAGAAGCTATTAATACTGCATGCTATATCATAAACAGGTGCATGACTAGACCACTTGTAGAGAAGACTCCCTATGAGTTACTTAAAGGGAGAAAGCCAAATATATCCCACTTTAGGCCTTTTGGTTGCAAGTGCTTTGTGCACAGCAATGTTAAAGACTCCCTAGGTAAGTTTAATCCCAGAAGTGATGAGGAGTATTCTTGGGATATTCTTCATATAATAAGGATTATAAAGTCTATAAGAAAATAACTATGTGTGTTGAAGAAAGTGTACATGTAGTTTTTGATGAAACTAACATTCTTTCTGAGAGACAGGAACAAGAGGATGAAGAAATTGGGCTGGTCAGAAACTCAGCCCAAACTGATGCAACACTGGAGGAAGGAACATGTGATGGAACAGGTTCATCCCTCCCTAGCAATATGACAGGGGGAATTGAAAAAATTAATTTCCAAACCTCATTGGAACCTAGACATGATCCTGTTCCACAACAACAAAACACTGAAGGAACTTCAAGGAGTAACCAGTTGGTTGTGAAACCATACAGATATCAAAGTTCTCACCCTATTGAGAACATTATCACTGATCCAACCTCTGGAATCAAAACCAGATCCTCTTTGAAGAATCTGTGTGCTTTTGATGCTTTCCTATCTCTTATTGAACCTAAAAATATTGCTGAGGTTTTGCAGGATGCAGACTGCGTGAATGTAATGCAAGATGAACTAAACCAATTTGAAAGAAGTCAAGTTTGGCATCTAATACCAAGACCCTTGGATAGATCAGTAATTGGCACAAAATGGGTCTTTAGAAACAAACTTGATGAAGATGGAACAATTACAAGAAACAAGGAAAGATTGGTGGTTCAACGATACAGTCAGGAGGAAGTCATAGACTATGATGAAACCTTTGCTCCAGTGGCAAGGCTGGAAGCAATAAGACTCCTCATAGCCTTTGCTACTTACATGGAATTGACCCTTCACCAGATGGATGTCAAGAGTGCCTTCCTAAATGGCTATCTAAAGGAAGAGGTGTTCGCCAAGCAACCTCCAGGGTTTGAGAACAAAGAGAATCCTGATCATGTGTACAAACTTGACAAAGCACTATATGGTCTCAAGCAAGCTCCCAGAGCAAGGTATGAAAGGTTATCAAAATTCTTGCTTGAGAATGACTACAAGAGAGGTAAAATTGATAGTACTTTATTATTAAAAAAAAAAGGTAAAGATCTCTTGGTAGTTCAGATATATGTGGATGACATAATCTTTGGAGCAACCACTGAAAAGCTAAGTAAAGAATTTGCTAAACTAATGGGGAGTGAATTTGAAATGAGCATGATGGGTGAGCTTAATTTCTTTTTAGGCTTACAAATTAAACAAAATTCAAATGGAACTATGATCCATCAGCAAAAGTATGTGAACGAGTTTCTTAAAAGGTTTAAAATGGAAGATTCCAAAGAAATTGACACTCCTATTGTAACAACCACTAAACTAGATGTAGATGAACCTAGTTCATCTTTTGATCAAAAATTGTATAGGGGAATGATTGGTTCACTATTGTATCTCGCTGCTAGTAGACCTGAAATTGTTTTCAGTGTAGTACTTTGCGCAAGATTTTAGGCGAATCCAAAAGAATCCCACCTAACTACAGTAAAGAGAATCTTGAGATACTTAAAAGGCACCACTGATCTATGTCTTTGGTATCCAAAAGGTAGTAACTTTAATCTTGTGGGATATGTTGATGTTGATTATGCAGGTTTTCTAGTGGATGGAAAGAGCACCTCAAGTATGACACATTTTCTGGGCCCATGCCTTGTGTCTTGGGCTACTAAAAAGTAGAATTATGTAGCTCTATCCACTGCTGAGGCTGAGTATGTGGTTGCAGCTTCATATTGTGCTCAATTATTGTGGATTAAACAGCAACTGCTAGATTTTGGAATCGATGTTGGATGCATCCCTATATTTTGTGATAACACAAGTGCTATAAGTATGACAAAGAACCCCATTCATCATAAAAGGACTAAGCACATAGATGTTAGACATCATTTTTAAGGGATAATTATGAGAAAGGATTGATCTCTATTGAATTTTGTGCTACTGATAAACATATTGCTGACATATTTATAAAAGCACTAAGTAGAGAGCATTTTGAAAGGAACATGTTAGAGTTAGGGATGATTAAGATCACCTAATTGAACCAGTTCATAATGTACATGACAAAAACAATTGGCTAGAAATTCTGAAATTTGTGTAAATAATCAGATTAATCGTTGCTCAGTCTCATGCTGTAAATAACATACTCTCTTGCCATGTTTTTAAATGACTCATTGGTTACTAATGATGTTTTTCGCTATTTTTGAAAATTGAGGCTTGATCAAGAGGATTCCGACATGATGAACCTGGTTCATCAGTGCTGGTTCATCTGAAAGGCGAGGTATGTGTTCTCTACTATACACACTTTGAAATATTAATAGTTAATCATGAGCAGAACTCTACCTAATCAAAATCTTTTTACAATCTATCCTTATCCCATTTTTGAACCAGTTTCGTCTACACTAAGACTCCGATTAAGACTAAACCGCCTAGAACCTAGGGAAGCAGTAACCGTCACTGATCAGTTGCAAAGGTGATAAGGCCTCTATTTGATCCATAAAGGCTGCGTTATATATTAATTACCTCCTCCTTTTAAAAACCCCCTATCATCAATTCTGAAATTACTCACCAACTCTACAACCGTCGAAACCCTTCCATCTTTCTTGCCCTCACTCTCAATCCATAATCTTCTTCCTCTATCTTAGATCAAAGATGACTAATCCTTCGGACAACCCTAGTTCTCCACCACCTGTTACTCCATCTTCGACCTCTTCCACACCTCCACCACCTAGTCCTACTCCGTCTCAACCCAGTTCCACTATTCCTCAACCTAACCCCAGTCCGCAACCCGGAAAAAGATGGGTTAAAATGCTCGCCAGGAAAACAGTGGCTGCAGGTTCTCTCGCCTAAAAATTGAATGCCAAATTACAAGCTAGTCAAGTTCAAATGACACAGACAATTCCAGTGATTCGTTCAAATCAGCTACTGAGGAAGCAACATGATCATCTGATTCTGAACAGGTATCATCTGTACCAAATATCGCCTCTGAGAATGTGTCTGAAATAGCGGAGAACTTAGAAAATAGGTTTGTGCTGGTTGGCTCTGTGAAAAATGTGGAGTTGCCAGAAGTAAGACGAAGAAGTCATAAAAATAAAATTGGGGAAGAAATAGAGAAAGAGGGAAGTCGGAGTGAAGCAAGGGGAACAGGGGAAGAAACTACTAGATTGTATATTGGTGGTACTGAAACTGTAGTATTAGAAGAGGGAGCCAAGGAGTCAGGGGGAAATAAATCAAGTGAAGCAGCTGAGGGATTAGTAAATCTAGAAAAATCTACAGATGAACCTGGTTCATCCATTGAGGAGACATTGGCAGATCTTATGAAGAAGTTAGGAGAGAGTTATAAACTGAAGAAAAAAAGGACTCCAAAGACTAAGGGGTCTGAAACTGCAGGAGCAAGTAAGAAGAGAAAAGTCACTCCATCTGTTGGTTTTGAAACTCCTCTTCAGAGGAAGAACCACAAGAAGTGCACTTAGGCAGAGTGAGGAGGAGTTACAAAAGGCTTTGAAGGAGAGTAAGAGAAAGAGAGCTGAAAAGGGAAAGAAGAAAATTTTTTAGCCTGTAGAGGTTGTGGAGATTGAGGAGATGGACCTGGTCCATCAAGATGATCAAAGGGCATAAGTTGAGGTGCAGACCCCCAACTAAAGAAAGCCAAGACTTCTTCAAAGAAGTCTGCATCTGTGTCTGCTACACCCTCAACTGTAGCCAAGAGAACCAGGTCGACAGTAAAGTCAAAGAAAGTTCAAATTGTTGAAGAGGAAGATTTGAGTGCTGATGAAGAAGATGAGACTGCTGGAGAGAAGGACAATTTGAATAAGTTTGGGAAGCGCACCATTTTGAAGAGGAGATTGCTGAAAGATTTGGAGGAATCTGGAATGGTCTATATGATGGATAAGCTGGAGGTGCAGGGCTAAAAGGACATGGTCCTTCAGCTAGATGGGAGGTTGTCCAGAAGTGAGATAGTCGAGTTCATGGCCAATGCTGTAGTTAAGGACGGTACGGTCTCTAGCCAAGTGAAGGGGACAAAAGTTTTATTTGATGCCATAGAATTGGGAGAAGTGCTTGGGATCCCGTCTGAAGAATATGATGATTACACCAGGTAGAGATGGCCCAACTTGGATGCTCTTCCCACTGCTTTACAAATCACCAGAAGGTTCTGTGACAATGAAGAGGAGGTTGAACCATGGGTGGTCTATAAAAGTGAAATGACGCCTCCTCACAAGGTGGTGTTTGAGTTCATTAACAAGTGTGTACTGCCAAGGCAGGAGAGAAGACACATAGAAAATTACATGGACTTCGTTCTCATGGAGTTCCTAGATAGTGGAAAGCAGATCAACTGGTCTTACTTCATCATCCAACTCCTGGACAGGGTGGTAAACGGTTCCAAGGCTCATGCCATTCCTTATGTCTTCATCCTCACAACTGTACTTGCTCACTATAAGGTGCCTTTGAAGAAGGTAGAAATGGCTACAATCAAGGATCACTTTGGAAAAAACACTCTTCTGGCATGTGACTATGCTATCAATGTTCCTGAAAATGAACCTGGTTCATCCAGGAAGACTCCGGTAAATAACAAAGTCAGAGCACTTGTGCAGGAGGGTGGGGCTAAGGATGCAGAAATTCTTAGGCTGAAGAATCGCCTGGCTGAGGTTGAACATGATAGGGATGCTCTCAGAACTGAGCTTGCCAAAGAAAAAGGAGACGAATGAGGGGATTCTTAATGATATGCTATCTTTTCTCCAAGCTAAAAACCCAGCCTCCACGCCTTCCCAGCCTTAGTAATCCAGCCTGTCTTCGACTTTCAGTGACCCAGATTAGGAATTTTTCTTGTTTCTTTTACTCATGATGTTAACTGTTTTTGTTTCTTCTTGTGGATTGTGGTTGAACAATGCTTCTATCAATGAATTTTACTGCTTTTTCTCTTAATCTTGTTTCATTTTATTTGATAGTTTTCATTCTTGGTTTCCTATTGATAATTAATCCATGATTGCACTTGCAGTTGCCCCAGTGGCCATGAGTAATTCTAAAATATCTGGGACTTTCTAAAAATTATAACTTTTCGATGATGCCAAAAGGGGGGGGGGAATGGTCATATGGTCATGTACTATTCTGAACATGTGATATTTATAACCTAATGAACCTGGTTGTTTTATGATAAATTCTCAATACTCTAAAATGTATTAATGTTGGATTAAGTTGGTTACAGGCCTAAGCACAAAGTTTGTCATCATCAAAAAGGGGGAATTTGTTGGCCCAAGAAATTGAATGGTTTTGAAGATTGACAAAGGAACTTAAAGTTGAACCAGGTCCATCGTTGGCGACATAGTCACATGCAAAGGTAAAGGCACGTGAGGTGCACATGCAGGAGATAAACGAAATATGTGAATTAAAGAGATATCTCCTGATCGAAAAGATTGCAAGATAATAAGGAGAAGGACTCCTTATTCAGTAAGAACAGAATCAAAGATAAGGAAGGATTCGAGGAGTCGAGATTAACTAGAACTTTTTCACCAAAGAAGAGTAGCATTAGAACTCTAGTAAATCTCTCGTCCACTAATCCTATATATTGCAGATTGTTCTTATTATACAGGGATGCACAAAAATCAGAAGCAAAACAAGAATTGAGAGCAAAATTAGCAAGGCAATTTTGCAAGCAGTTCGTGTGAGATTAAAGTGTACGACTCTGAAACTACTTGGAACATCTAGAAGAACCAGTTTCAACTGTGGTCTTTTAGTTTAGTTTACTTGTAGTAGGGATTTCAATTTGTACCTTTTTAGCTTTATCTAGAAGCATTTGTAATAGATATAGAGTGTTCAAGTTATAGCTACCTTGAAGTTTGTCGCAAATAGCTAGAGGCTAGTTTTCCACAAAGGGATTAGAGTTAATCCTAGGTTTACAAAGAATTTTTGTAAATGCTGTTTTTGGCTCAATGATTTTAGTGGAGTGTTTGGGAAAATCCTACTGGAAAGTAGGTCGTCGTTTTTCACCTTTTGAGCCAGGTGTTTTCCACATAAAATCCTTGTACTCTTTATTTTCTGTATTTATTGTTCTGCAAATAGTATAGGTTGGAACACATAAAAGAACCTGATCCTTTTATAACTAGTGCACGTGAAAACCGAACACCATACAAATCACCCCTCTTGTGTGGTTTGACGTTTTAGAACATCAGCGTATTTAACTTTAGTAGTGATGGTATGTTGTTCCCTCTGAACAGATATTATATGAGAAGAATTTCTTTGAAACTATATATTGGTACTTACTCTTTATAATGAATCTACTCTTGTACTTTGGAGTCATCATGTTATCTCTTGTTTACCGTCAAATTTGGAGATGCAATTGAATGAAAAAGAACAGTGCATATGTGCGTTTCGATGATGGTACCATTACCTCCTTTGTTCCCTTGCTAGGTTTGGATTAATGCCGCTATAGCTACAAGTTGAGGTTTCGTTGGGGTAAAAGCACTTGGACAAATACTAGTTGGAGTGCATATAAGAGAGGTTCAAAATGGCGCTTGGACTTACTAATTTGCTGACTGATTCAAGGATTTAAGATTGGCGGTTCGGTGATCGAGCGAAGGCTTGGTTCCTCCCTATTTGGCCGGTGACGTAAAAGATATGCCGGCAGCTAGCTAACTCCATTTTCTAACGAGGTTAAGGCGTGACCTAGAAAACGAAAACAGCGAGACTTGGGTTCTCATCGAACGAGAAGTTCGAAGATGGAGACCAGGTTCGGCACAAAATCATAAAAGTTTAAGGACTCGTTGGTCAAAGGAAAGGGAAGATCCTGCTTTCGGGACAGAGCCGTATGACACGACATTATTAACATCAATTAGAGGTCCATTCAAAGTCAATCATGACGATCGGCCTTGTTTGATTTCGAGTAACGAAGAAGATAGCACCCCACGTGGATGTTTATGAAAACATACGTTGAAAAAGTTATTCAATACTGATTTGAGATCAGTTCTCAATTAAATTTGACTCATTTGGCAGATATGTGCGTCAGTGTCTTTATTTTAACACCATATTAATTTAGTTGACAAATTAAGAAGAATTCTATGTTATCTAAGCAAGTTCCGTATAAGCTTCATGGCTAACCAAACGGTGCCATATAAATTGGGTTGAAGGAAGTGTTATTTTCAATGAGTCCGGAACCAAATGTGGTTCTTATGGACACAAAGAATCAAAATATATGAAAAAAAATAACTGATGACAAAAATATATATAACATCATTTTAAAGGGCGCTATATCTTAACAGTCGTTTGCCCAGTTAAGTATAACGCCCTTTTAAAAGGCGCTATATTTGAACCTGAAATGAGCGGAAAGGTATAGCGCCTTATATTAAGACGCTATACCTATATAAAAAGTCGTCCCTTCTCTTTTCCCACCAACAGAACACTCGCCCTCCCACCCACCCCACCCCTCCCCACCCCCCCCC
>ML393880.1:10572-24418 GCA_005239525.1 Nicotiana knightiana
CTCCAATGAAAAACAGCTCGAGTGGAGCCCACTGGTCCCACAAAAATAGAGATTCTCGGTCCCACATCTTACTAAGACGTTATCCCATAGTAGGTTGCTCGTTTCGGCTCCAAATCACCAACATTTTGCAACTTTTCAAAAACTTCAATCGAGGTATTCCGACTTAGTTTTTGTTAAAACTCGTATAAATAATGCATATTGGTTGTTTTTAATGTGCTCTATGTTACTTTGTGATTGTTTTGCGATTTAATTAATTTGTTATTTTTTATTCGGACTATAGTATTAATTTGCTAGAAAAATTAGTAAAGTAGAGAAATTGTTATTAGTTGTAAAAAAAATATTAATTAGTTACTTTTACTGTGGTATATGTATCATGATTGTTTGGGATTAAACTAATTTGTTATTTTTATCCAGTTTAGATTATTTATTTGCTAAAAGAGTAGTAAAATAGATAAATTATTACTTTAATTTCCTGTAGTGCTCGTATTTGTAATGTAGTGCTCGTATTTGTAATG
Source organism: Nicotiana knightiana (assembly GCA_005239525.1). Taxonomy (NCBI): domain Eukaryota; kingdom Viridiplantae; phylum Streptophyta; class Magnoliopsida; order Solanales; family Solanaceae; genus Nicotiana; species Nicotiana knightiana. Next base: position 11,088 of record ML393880.1, read on the forward strand.
TAGTGCCCTTTTAGCGTAGTAAAATATAGTGTCCTTTAGAGTAGTATCCTTGTAGTTATTGAAATTAATCATTTAAGTATTTGTTAAACCCAAAAATACGTCAAAAAAACTGATAGTTCAAACACAAACTCTCTCAAATTCTAGTCAAAAAGCGTAAGAAAATAACATGAGAAAATAATAATATTTGTCAAACTAAGTATTGTTATATGTATATTTAATAATTAAATCTTGTATAGTTATGAAAATTAATTATTTAATTTTATTATAGTAAAAATAAGTGAGTAACAAACAAACATATAAAATAATAAAACTAACATATTAAATAATAAACTAACATATACAATAATAAACTAACATATAAAATAACAGACTTCTTGAGTGATAAATCGAAAAAAATTTCTCATCATGAACACAAGAATTCAGGATACCTTGGTACTACTGGGTCTCAACTATCGAGTCCGGAACCAAAATATGAATATTTAACAATTAAATCCTGTATAGTTATAAAAATTAATTATTTAATTTTATTGTAGTAAAAAATAGGCGAGTAACAAATAAACATATAAAATAATAAAACTAACATATAAAATAAGAAATAAACATATTAAATAATAAACGTATAACTAACATATAGAATATTAAAGTAACATATAAAATATAAAATTATAATATTGAAAATGTATTAAAATTATAATATTGAAAATGTATCAATCTAATTAAAATATAGTAAAAATATCAAATAAATTTTAATATTAAACGTATTGCAATATATTTAAGCAATAAGAAAGAAAAATACTTTAATTAATATTGTTCAATTTACAGTAGTCGTCATGGAGGTTCCGTCTTTGCATCCTGGACCTGCCTTGCTAGAGCTATTATTGCTATAGGCCGAGCATAGGTCTTCCTACATATGGGAGGGACAGTTATTGGCCCATACGTTTCGTGTCAGAAGAATAGACGATATGTGGTACTTTTTTAGGGCCCACCATCTCCATCCCAGTTATTGGCCCAGACGTTCCGTCGCGGGAGCAGTTCCCGCAGTTGCAACCACCTCTACCACCTTTCGCTCCGGATGCACCACCTCCGTTTCTCCCTTTAGCGAGGAGGTGGGTTGATAAGCGAGGATATGGACACGAGTACGAGGCTCAACATAATCTCCCCTACTACAGGGATTTGTTGGATTTGCTGGAGGGCGCGCCGGTATATGTATACTTAAGTTTACTTGGCCTGGCTTTATATGTGTTGTGTATACTCACGGTTCCTGATTTTACTTAATAGTTCATTTGGAGGCCATACAACGACGAGTTAATAGTTGGTTTTCAAGATTATGCTCAGCCGACAGAATTATGTGAAGCTCTTCCGTCCCGTTGATGTGTCTCGATGTTGTCGAGCATCATGCCACCGAGCGAGTCCTTCTCCAGTTTGGTCGACCGTAGCTTGTACCTCCGCCGCCCGCTTGGCATAGGACACATTACTAGCGGGATGATCGTTCCACGGTGGACCAGACATATGTGGCATGGCTAGAGGCGCAGATCGATACTTGGGACCAGCGTCATGACCTGATTCCTCCCCCCTCTCCACCTGACCGGACGGATAGTGAGCATGAGTATATAGGCTGGTACCGCAGCGTTACCCGAATTTTCATCAGGAATCCCGTTCATCGCGCTGGCGGTCGGTACGTTCCATACGCCGGGATGCACGAGGCACTGGTATGTTATTTGGTATACTTACTTATAATGTTAACTTACCGTTCCATAATTAATATTTTATATGTTGTGTAAGTTATTGGCCTATATCTGTTCTACCAGTTGGGAATGCAGATGCAGCAGCATACCGGCGAGGGAGCGACAGCTTTGCACGAGTAAGGCCGGCAGGTTACAAATCTGGAGACGAACCCAAGATGATGAGCGCTTAAGATATGAGGCTTATTATGTGGCACTAGAGCAGTACCATCGTGGACCAGCAGTGGAGCCGGAACGTAGTCGACGTGGCGGGCATGCCTAGAGAGGTAGGGGTGTCCCACGAGGTCGTGGGGGTCGGGGAGGATGTAGTCCCAGCAAGGGGGCGTTGAGGAACCTGTTGAGGATGTTGGAGTTGATCAGCCGGGTGACCACCATGAGCCAGACCATGCTCTTAGTGATATGCTGCCATTCAGCCTTCAGCTTACTCCATGGACTTCGCAGGTGACCCCGTCAACTCCATTGTTGATCAAGGGAACGCCCATTACGCGACAGGAGTGGGATTAGTATTTTCCTGGTCCTCCAGAGCCATCGACGATTGCTGATGATCGTCCGACACGAGATGTGGATAGTTGGCGCTGACTGAGTTATGGCTCATCATCAAAGGATGCTGGGGATCGTTCACCGACGTGCATGTTTGTTTGTATTACTATTATTTATATTTGTTTTTATCTCATTGATTAGACATAAATATCTAAGCCTTTTTTTAAGGCATCATCCTCGCCCGTCACGGAGGCCACTTTGTGCGATACTGACATGGCTGAGACGGATGATTATATTCAGGAGCACCCCCAGACCATAGTAAGGCAATTTAAATTTTTTTGACTTAACACGTACATTACTAATATATATTTCATATACTAAAATATCTTATTATTCTGTAGGTTAGTACTGGACCAATAAACCTTTCTACCGAGCCTGCCAACCCTATTGACGATCATACTACAGCACATCCTCCGATAAAGAGGCTACGTGATGAGGATGATCCTGATAGTGTAATCGGGTGGGATGGAATGCGCCTCAGGCCAACGGCTGCTTTAAAGCATACAGGAAGTGGGACACATTGACTTTTTTTGATTTTATGTACATATGACATTCAATAAATAATAGTAATAATTTTTATGGCTTACGTTATATGCACATTATATTTTTATCTCTCGGCAAAAGGGTGAAGGTAGTTCAACAGATCCCCATGGAACACGTTTTAACACTATCGGTCGCTACGTTGAAAAAAATATGCTGTACACTGACTTAGTTGATGCAAGTGGTATGGTGTTCTGTGTACCTTGGAAAGTAAGCCTATCAATATACACACTGATCTCAAAGTTGCAAGGCACATTATTGAGGGCGAAGCACATTCTACAAAGCTTGAAGGTATGAAAATTTGGGGCGAAAAACTACAATGGGTTCCCATTTACTCAAAACAATGTAATTATGAAGTACTATGTCACTGGCATGGGCTTGGTCTGCCACAAGAACTGTCTGCAACCTTCCAAACAAATACACACAAAGATGAACTGGAAGTAATTTGACATTTGATGAGGGAGATTCTAAAGATGGAAAAGGCACTAGTTGTTCATCATGCAATGGATAAATTCCTGGGAGGAACAGAGGATCAGTACTGGGATTTGTTAGAAAATGATAAATTGCATAGAGACGATGATTATCCTGTTTTTCGAGCAGTTGTCGAGTGGGATGGACTACCTAAGTTTCTACCACATATTTTGAATGTTGGAGTCCCATATTATTGTAGAAATCAAGCAAGTAGTCTTATTTATGATAACAATAAAATACGAGCAATGTGTGCCAATTGGGGCCTAGATTACGATGCCCTCGGTCCCGAAGGGTGCGTACACAATGTTGACGAAGAAGATGAAGACAATGACATTGAAATAGTGCTAGACAGTGACGATAATGGTGAACGACAATTTTTTTTTCTTGGGGTGTATGTTAAATTGTTGTACTGAAGTATTAATGCTAAATATCAATAAGACTTAACAACAATGGAAACATAATTTTATTTCATACATTCTGCAAGATGAACAAGTACATACATTTATTACGAAAACAAAACACTACGTGTATCCTTGATAATTGGGCACATTGGATGAACTTCTACCAGGAGTTGAATTACCACCTGTCGCGCCCCCTCTTCCCTCGTGAAATCGGGTTTCGACATGTTTTGGACAACTACTATTTTCTAGATGGGTTTAAGGAATTGGAAGAGTTGCCACTTAACATATTAAGGTGCGTTAGGGAACCTAGAGCAGATAACTCATATAACCAGTTTACATCATTAGAGATCGGGTAAGGGCTCAAGTTACCTTGAAGGGAAGGTGTTAGGAACCGCTCGAGGTCCACAATGGTGGGTCCCGATCGAACTTAAATTAAGCAAATTAGTCTAAAAACAAGGAAGGAAAACAATTTTGACAAATACAAGATTCAATTTATTTTTAAACAGGAGTACGGGGGGGGGGGGGAGTCCTAAGTTTTTTATCCTATAGGATCATTTCATGCAATACTTTGTAACTCCCTCAAGTCGGGGTGTTACTCATAGTACTTAGCACACGTACTATCATTTCCTTACTACCCAATTACTATCTTTAAGTTGTTACTTAAGCGTTCTAGTAATTTCTAGCTCGTTCCGAATGCGTGCACTACCCATCCCTTACCTATGGCCCTGGAGTATTAGGACCTCTATTTGGGATAGTTCTAGACCAACCTATATTACTTAAAAATGTGAAATCTAGGTGACAAACAAAAACAAATAGGACTTTCAAATAAGAACAAGTATGGGCTCACATTGACCTCCACACATAGACAACAAAATCATGCAATTGAATCAACAAACTTCATTAACTTTGGAATCTTATAGGCAGGATATCTATGTGAGAAAACAGAGTGCAGACATAGTTTTTGTTAAGGCGAGCATTAAGACCTATTTGTTTGCCTACTGACTTTATTCAGCATGAATCTGGGCACTTCAGGCAGTAATCATTATTAAGTCCTACGAATACATTGCCTAAGTGATTGACAGTAGTGATTGAATTCAGAATCGATCGACAGAATCCTATAGGCATGATGTCTACAAGTTTGTTGATCATAGACCTATAGACATGATTTCTAAGTGTAGCACTGATTTTAACTTATAAAGACAAGTTTTATTCTTTTTCAATCCTATAGGCATGCTTTTCTAATTGCTGAATTAACTTAAACCTTATAGGCATGATTTCTAAATGTTGAATTGATTTAAACCCTATAGGCATGATTTCTAAATTTGAAACTGGTTTTAGTCCTATAGACTTGATATCTATCGCAAGATTGATTTAAACCCTATAGGCAAGATTTCTAAATTTGAAACGGATTTTAGTCCTATAGGCATGCTAGTTATTAACTATATATGGGCAGAATTTAATACATTGCCATGGAAGATAATTAGCTCAAACAACAAGGTCCTATAGGCATGATTGCTAATGCACATTTGTTGAAAACATGTATAGATCCTATGAACAGGATTTCTAATGTACAGAATTAAATGAAAGTCCTATAAGCAGGATCTCTAGTATGCAAATGTAAAATACGAGATCAAAATGATCGTAAAAGTCCTACAGGCAGGATTTCTAAACACAACATGGTACTCACATAGTTCAATCGACATAATTAAATCATATAGGCATGATTTCTACCCAATTTTAACAAAGATATAAGTAAAACCCCCCCGCTTCACTAAATATCCCCAAATTTGTTATTATAGAATTATTACAGCCTAGAATATTAAATGAATTAAACAATGGTAATAATTACACTATAGGGAGCCTTCATAGGCCCAAATAAACCTGGGAACCAGGACTTCCACAACACAGTGATTCCTCCACAGTCCATTAGAAACAAGTTTTCAATGTGTTAAAGTTCCCAAGGGCCTCAGGGACCCCAGGAAATGCTCACACAAGAACCACATATTCAGAAAGCAATTTATAAGAGATTGGAAAACCACCCCCAGTGTGTTAGAGTTTAGAGAAGTCTCAAGTGGACCCTAGGCAGTGCTCACACTGGGGTGGTTAAGAACCTAAAGGACTAGGAGTGAGGTTTTAAAACCAGTACATGAAAGGGAGAAGGGCAGGTTTAAAACAATTGGATTTCAGAAAAAACATGATTCAGAACATAGAGTTGCAGGCAGAACTGCACAAAGAAAAAAAACAAACATAATTCATGCTAAAACACATAGCTCAAAAAAATTGAAGTCTAGTTAAGATAAATACTCATGCTAGTACTTAAGACGATCATGACTTCATCATAGAGCAGTTAGCCAAATAATTGAATTGTCCAAATACATGAAATAAACAGACAGGGCAGAGGGGGGTAAGCAACAAGTTGACTTGATTACATGTTCATGGTGTGCAAAGTCCAGAATAGGTATAAAATTGACAAGCAGTGCATGAAACAAATCAAACCTTAGGCTAACTTATGAGAGGATTCATATTATTCAAAACAATTAATTTTAAATTAACATGTTACTAAATGGGATCATAGAATCATGTAAAAGACAGAATCATACTGGGAATTAAAGCATGCTAGTCGAGTAAAGTATAAAAAATGGAATTGCAAAGGTTAGGGCATACCAGTTAAGTAAAAAAATAAGCAAGTATGCCACAACAGGGAAATCCCAAAATAAGAGAGCTATAGTTTTTTTTTGAGAGAGTATGAGAGTTCTCGTCCCTTTAAAAGGGAGAGGGAGAAGGGCTTAACTAACACTGAATTAAGCAGACAAATAAGGTAATAAGTCAATCATGCACAATTAAGGGATGAAAAATAATTCTCAGAACCAATTGAAGTCGGCTTCAATCAATTAACAGAACATAATAACATAAAATCATGTCAGTACTACTTAGGTTAAGGAAAATAGAATAAATTAACAATCAAACGCCAGACCAAATAAGCCAAGAACAGGTAAATCGAATGAAAAATAAGGAAATACCAATACTATACAAAAATAAAAGACTGAATTCAAACCCTAATTTCGGGGTAAGTAAAATTAGTCAGTAATTAACGACTATGGTTAAAGGCAGATAGACAGAAACATTAAAAGGAAAGTGATTAAATAATCGAAACCCTAGAAAATAGGCGGAAATACACAATAATATAGACGGAAATAATTAAGGTGAGTAAAATCAGTCAGAAATAATAAAGGAAAACCATAATAGATACACAGAGATGAAACATTAAGGGAGAATAATAAAACAAAAAATAAAAATTGTCTCAGATCTGGAAAGATTTGAACCCTAATTTTAGAATAAGTAAAAGACTCAACCAAAAATAGGCAGATTCATGCATAATATGATGAATATAGACGGGGTAGTACTTAAAATTAAGGCTTGAACTAGTTTTTGTTTGAATCCAAAGGGGATCTGAAAACCCTAACCTTAGGGTTAAGTACGAATCAGTGAGACATGGAAATTAATCGTACTTACAAAGAGAAAGTGATGAACACAGATGAAATAAGCAGCAAGTTAAGGATTTGAACCAATTTTGGTTCGATTCTGCTTGCCCTATTAGGCAAACAATCATGTAACACCATCAACATGTAGCCAGTAGGGAGGAGGGGCCAATATGGTAAGGAGATGAGGAGGGAATCTCATTAGAGGCGGGATTAGGGGAGTAATTTTAGGTGACAACGGCTTAGGATTTTGAGAGGAGAAGAGGAAGAGATGAGAGAATACAGGGGCGACATTTGGTGGGAATGAATTAGGGTTAGGGGAAGGCGGGTTAATTAAAAACGGGTGGAGGTGTTTGAGCCGTTGATCTTCAAAGATCAACGGCTATGATTTAAAAGGGGATTGGGTCGGGGTTTTAAACGGGTATGGGTATTTGGGTATTGGGCTAAGTGTATTGGGTTAGGTTGTATTAGGTTGGGGCTAGGTCCAAAATTAATTAAAAAAGGATAGATTTTAAATACCTAATTAAATTGATAAAAAATAATTTATAAAAATGATTAATAAACAATAAAAATGTCATTTGCGCATGAAAATGATTTGAAATAATTACGTAATATTATAAAAATATAAAGGTCATTTTTCTGTGTAAATAAGATAATTATGCTTATATGTGGCTATTATTGCGAAATATTGCAATTATAGCCTAAAGATGCAAATATAATTGTACATAAAATGTTTAAAGCTTAATATGAATATAAATGATAAAAATTAAGTAATAAATATTATAAAATTATTTATGATGCAATTAATAATTATTTAGATAATAATAATGCTGGAACAAATTGATTAAAAGCCTTTAAAAATTATGGAAAAATGCTAGTTGATGCTCATGCACTATTTTGAAAGTATATATGTATTTATAAAATATATGTGGAAAAAATTTGGTACCAACACCATCGCTACCCAAACAAGCTGAAGGATATTTACGACGGTCGTGTCCTATTTGAGAGCATATGCCATATTTACGTGACAACCTGTGCTATAATGCACAAAAGCCCTCCACCCCACCAAAAAGTAAAGAACCCGTGGTGCCTGCTTGTGACACGGTATCGCCAATATCCATTTGGTTCTGTATACGCGTTCTTTTCTGAACTTTTCGTTGACGTACATACTCCTTGTTACACACCATTTTAAATGGTTCCGGCGGCCAATAATGCTCAGCACGCACTGGCTGCAACTTCCCATTATAGGTGTTTAAGTATGTAGCAACACTATATTCTTTATCAACGTAGTTGGTTGCCGCGAAACTTGTATGTTGAAAGCACCTCATGGCATGTGAGCACAACATATGGTAGATGGACCATTTCCCACAAGAGCATAACCTTCTGGCTTAATTTACGGTGTGTATATTATTCCCCCGGTTTTGATGGATAGCGGTGAAAACTTCAAACATATTTCGCTCATTGCAATACTATAAATATAAATGCCAATGTGCTCACCTCCTTTATTTATCAAATATTTTCATTGGTATTGGCATAAATTCAACACCCATTTCCATCAATGACGTTGCACCTCTAGCCCTTTCAACAAACCTCTCTGCCATCTGCTTGAATGACATCCGCACCGTGGCAGTGACAGGAAATTCACGTACAGACTTCAATAACCCGTTGAAAGACTCTGACACATTTGTTGTCAGAATTCCCCATCTCTTTCCACCATCCGCATGCAAAGTCTACTTGTCAAGCTCATGTCGCATCAACCAACGATAGGCTCCTTCGCCTTCTTGCCTGATCGATTCCATGCGCCTCATGTATTTACACTCTTGGTGATCTGTTGCAGCTATCTACATTAAATCATGTAAATCCTTATTGGGATGTGCCTTTTGGAAATTGGCCTTCAGGTGCCTCACACAGTAACGGTGGCAGGCATATGGTTCCTGCCATGCAGGCAAATTTTGTACAAAACTTAAAGTACCGCCATGCCGATCAGATATTAAACAAATACCTGAACGTTGTATGACAACGTGCTCCTTCAAGTGGTTCAAAAATAGTGTCCATGTCTCTTGGCTTTCATTGGCACAAATAGAAAAAGCTAGGGAAAATATACTTCCATTAGCATTTACTGCAACGACGATCAACAACTTAATATTATACTTTCCATAGACATGAGTGCCGTCTATGGTAGCCGACAATGCACAAAACCATCAATGCTGGTTTAAATACCCAGAACACATATTTGAATATATGTTCTGGTATTCCCGGACTCTGCTTAAGCTTCCATCCAACAACAGTCCCTGGGTTAAAGTGTTGCAATGCGGCCAAGTACCTGCGTAGAGATGCAAAGGACTTATCCCAGTTACCGTAAATAATTTCAAACACACGTTTGCGCCCGAGAAATGCCTTTATTTTGGTAACGGTACACCCATATTTATGGTGGACAGATGTTATACACTCTTTGGTCTTGTACCTTATGGACGCTTCAATGTGTGGAATCAAGACAAGAGAAATCAAGTCAACATTCAAGTTAAAATGATTCCCACTGAATGTGTCCATTTCATAATTATGGGTGCCAATGTATTTACCCACAACCCACATATTTGTTTACTTCTTCCTTGTATGCAGCATCCAATTACAACCTGCAAACCATCTATGGCAAATAACCTTGTATACATCCGAAAATAACTCTGCTACCATGATCTCACGACACTATTTTACATTGTACATTCACACCTCCCTACTTAGGCGTGCTTTATCATGAAAAAGCATGCCCTTTGACAGCATTGTTGCTCTAGATTCACCCCGCATTGTTGTTCAAATTTTATAAATATCCTTTGTGAGGGCATCCACATCCGGAATACTTGGCAAATGATCAAGGTAGGGAATCTCCCTTGAATGAAACGGCACGTGAGACTCGTACACTCTTGGTCTTACGGGAGGTGGAACATGCTACCTCATCAAATCAGATTTAGCATTCTCTTCCTCCTCATCATCATCCTCATCAGGGAAGGGTGTGCCATCTCCATACTCATCGTCATTGCTGTCATAGTCACTATTCTCTTCCTGACTTTTTGGATCTGCGAGATCCTGATTAAATTTGTCGTCTTCGGGCAATTGAGTAAGGACATGACCTTTAAGTTGGTTGTTTTCACTGCACAACCAACAAAATAATGAGTTACTCAAATTGATCGAAACTTTACATGTAGCTTTATCACTTCACTTACAAATCATAATGTATTGACATCCCATGATGGAAATTATCTTGTTGGTGATGACTCCCGGATGGACCACTATGATCTAACACACAAAAACTAGGTATATTCCAACTGGGCATTAGTTCATCACTTTTAAAATTCATATCTGGCTGGTACCTCCTGTGGAATATATGAGTGTTAATACAAATTCAATACATCAAAAATAAACATCGTAACACAAATGCAAATTGAAGTTTACCACTCGTCTTGTAGATTATGTAAACTAGGAGAGAAATTATTTTCTCGCTCCTCATTCTTGGTGGAGATAAGTTTAGATTATTCCAAACTCTTTCAGCCGGAACCTGTTCGGCTAAAACTGTTCCAAAATAACCACCCGATGACTAAGGGATATCCCTACTTTGCGCAACCTCATTATTGCGAATGTCTTCAGCCTTGACGTACATTTCTAATATTTTTATCACAAGAAATTCTCGGTACTCATCCGGAGTACTCAAAAATCTCTCAGAATTTCATCGTTTTCGATGTTAAACTCAGCATAACAAGCAACCCCTTGTGGAGTAACAGAATACAGATATCTTTTGGTTACTTTAATTTTTACCGAACGTTTGCTCACACTCATTTTTTTACATAACAACGATACGAATATATCGTACTCCATTGTAAGTGGCAACTTAACTTGACATTGTGGAGATAAACTATAGCTTACTGAGTTATTCGCCACCACAACCTCACCCCCTCCCAATATAATGAAACTCTAATTCTTCACTCTTCACACATTATGACAAAATGCGAAACAACTTAGTAAAGAAATATTTCAGAAGACTTGAGAATATTTATGAATGGATATTTACAAAATCCTTAACCTCTTTAAATAAGGCAAAAACCAGTCCGGAGTACATATATTTGAGGTATATCGCCTTAAATATGGGCACTATACCCAGTTAAATTGATGTTATGTCAGTTAAGCCCAGAAGAATTATTGGTAGGCCACATAATATATATAGCGGGGTAAGAAAAAACTTTATATATAGAGTTCCTTTTGAAAAGGCGCTATACTTAACTGGGCAAACATGTGTTAAGGTATAGCGCCCTTTAAAAGTTATTTTCTATATTATGGTCACTAGGGGTGGGCATTCGGTACTTCAGTTTTGTATTTCGGTATTCGGTTTATCAATTGTGTATACCAAATACCGTACCAAAATATTTTGGTACGGCTCGGTATTTCTTATTTTGGTTCGGGACGGTTTCGGTTTAAACCAAATCTATGTTATAAGGCTTGTGCCTATTCAAATCTGTAGCTCTTAGGGTTGAAAAGATACGTTTAAACTTTTGAAACCAATACAACTAGTATTATTTACTAGCATTTGACTAAACACGGAGACAATGCAAGGAAGCATCTTATAATACCATTGGCTAATACAAGAGAAAAAGTTGCACCTAAGTATTACAACTTATACGTAAAAAGCAACAATTCCTTTTATGCCTCTACTATAAAGCCATACTTTATCCTAAAGCAAAAAGAAGGATAGTTGAACCGTCCATTCATGCTCAATGCCAAAGATAGTTGACTGGCTATACAGTATACACTTTTTATCTATGCTCCAAAATTTCTAGAAGTTCTTAATCTGCTTGGTGGAACCTTGCTAAAGCCTAAGGGTAAGGAATTAGGGAATTAGGGTTTTGGACTTTTGAGGTGTGTGCTTAAAGTTATTGGGCTACAAAATAAAAATAAAGTTGGGCTTGGACTAAACTATTTCGGTATTTGCCCCCAGGGCCTAGCTCAAGTGGCAATGGGTGGTGGATTTGTGTCTTAGGTCACAGGTTCAAGCCCACACACCACGCAAGCAAAACCTGGTACGTAAGTGGAGAAGGATAGAGGGGCGAACCCATTATCCATCGAGTTTCGAAGGCTACGGTTGGTCCAAAGGATCGGCCCCAGACAGATTTCTCGGTCATCCAAAAAAAAAAAAATTATTTCGATATATCGAAATATCAAAAACCCAATACCATATACCGAACCGAAATACCGAAATACCGAAAAAACCGAAACTGAAATACCAAATTAATTCGATTCGATTCGGAATTCGATTTTTCGGATTTTATGCTCACCCCTAATGGTCACCAATTATTTTTTCCACCCATTTTGGTTCATAACCACATTTTGGTTCCGGACACGTTAAAATAACATAATGAATGAAAGTTGTGTGCTCCTTTTTCCAGAATTTACATTACCGAGGCTCTAACCTAATCACATCTCACATGTAGAATTAATAAACTAGATCTATGAATATTGTTCAAACCTAATTATATTCCCTCTATGTATTATTGTTTTACTTCTAATAATATCAGCCAAGATAATTCAAAAACAAAGGAATCTCTCAACGAATGATCCCATATTATGCACAACAAGTGGAACAATTAGTCAATAGAAATAGAAAATCAAATTTGCATTACAAACCTCGTACACACAGAGAACAAATGAATTGAATTACAAATGAACAGCTGGCTTGTTTATTTGGACACAAAACCATCTAATATGCCTAAAGCTACACTTGCTTTTGAAAATGGAGTCCCTTTTTGAGAAGGACAAAGTAGAATAACATTATAATTAAGCTGATAAATTTTAAGGACATTTGCGAGTGTTGTTATGAGTAGTAAGGCTGAAATAGCAAGGACAAGCTTCATAATTGCCAGAAGTCCCTGGTGGTACGCAATGACATCTATGGCAGCAGCTTCCACATGCTCTGTTGCATAGATTTGGCCGAGACGATTCGCTGCACCTATATTCACAGGCTCCTGTGCAATCTGTTTAACCAGTACCCCAACAAATTAAAAGAAAAGAGGAATTACATGAGAAATTTAAAAAAAACTATAGACACTAGATACATAAAAAAAACATTATATTCCTTAGCAGGACTAATTATTTCTTAATTTGTTGTGGGGGGGGGG
>ML393880.1:25098-36506 GCA_005239525.1 Nicotiana knightiana
TAGCGTAACTGTCAGATTACTTAGTGGCTGTGAAACTTGGGGGGCTGGTGCTGGTAGCTTGCTGTAGTCAACCTGCGCCAAAACATTACAAAATCAAATGTTATTTGAAGATGAAAGAGTTAACAACATGATTTTGCTATTTGAGATTTAAAATTGAAGGGCATTAGTGAAATGGACAAGCATAAAGGAGGCAATTAGCAAAGCAGCAAATGCTTTTTGGAATGCCATTTTTCAGTAACAAAGAACGAAGGAGAAAACTGAGAGCTCGGATTAACTGAGCTTGGATGTGAAGCAAAAAGAAGAGTGATGTATCATGAATTTATAGCACAAGGAAAGAAACCACCCCACCCTATGCTTAATTTCTTGGGGTATAGGATTTAAGACAATACACGGACAATGTAAAAGTATTATGCTACTGTATTAGTTTAACTAGCTATAGATTATAGCAATAGTAAGTTATTTATTATTTTTATTTGATTGTAAATATCTGCAATAATTATGCTCGGAGAAGATTTACGTACTATGCTAGTTAGAGGCGGATGTAGTGTTTCTCTGGTAGATTCAATTGAACCCATAAGTTTCGATACGGAGTAAAAATGTATATATAAAAATTCATTAAAATTAGAAAAATAATAGATATGAACCCATAATTTTAAAAATATAATGGGTTCAATGCTTAAAACCTTAAAAATTGAACTCATAGGGTTTAAATCCTGAATGTGTCCCTAACTACTGTATTAATTAAAAGATTTACGTAAAAATAACATCAGAGGCAGATTTGTGCTTGGAAAAGAGGGGTCACTAGACCCCGCCATCTTCAGCAAGAACTTTGAATTTATAAGTGCTCATATATATAAAAAGAAGTCATATAGTTTGCTTGAACCCTCAAGTCAAAGGTTCAACGGGGGCACTTTCGGCTCCTGTGCTCGTCACTTATAAATTTACTTGATTGTGTAAAAATATTTTTGAGTAACTAAAACTTAAACTCTATTCAATATGGCAACGGCGGGAACACACCTACTTGTCCCAGTGATGATGCTGGCAAGAAAGGGGAAGTAGCTAACAAGGTAGCATTGCCAGCCTAACCTCACAGTGTACTAGAGTTTCGGAAAAAGAGTTTCATTGGAATACTAGTCTTAGAAAAAAACATTAGCTGGACACCAGTTATATTCGATACTGTGATCTTAGATTACAAGCACATATTTTACGACAGATTCTCCCAAGTTGCACTAAATTATTATTATAAGCTCATAAATTTTGCTAAATGACATATTGATTCACTTAGATCGCTTAAAATTTAGTGATATAATAAGTCCTGAGCTGAATTTTTGTTTGACTATTCGTTGGCAAATTATCTGACACTGGTTTTATTTATTTTGACAAATATGTTACAGTGATACGGAACCTATACGAAAGGCAACAGTAAGCACTAAGTTTTAAACACATCATGACTTATTAAAGTTAAATATCTACTTTTTCTTTTTTCAGTTTCAGAACATTGTCCGCTGTCTTGGCAGGGAAATGCTAAATTTGCTGAATTTTATGATGAGCATATCATAAATCATAATTTTTCTGTTCCTAGAACTCCACAACAAAATAAAGTAGTTGAAAGAAAGAATAAGACACTTAAAGATATGTCTAGGACTATGCTTCTTTCTAGTAAACTACCCCATCGCTTCTGGGCAGAAACTGTAAATACTGCATGCTACATTATAAATAGGTGCATGACTAGACCTCTTGTAGAGAAGACTCCCTATGAGTTACTTAAAGGGAGAAAATCAAACATATTCCATTTTAGGGCATTTGGATGCAAGTGTTTTGTGCACAATAATGACAAAAGCTCCCTAGGTAAGTTTGATCCCAGAAGCGATGAGGGAGTATTCTTGGGATATTCTTCACATAGTAAAACTTATAAGATATATAACAAAAGAACTATGTGTATAGAAGAAGATGTGCATGTTGTTTTTGAAACTAACATTCTTTCTGAGAGGCAGCAAAAAGATGATGAAGAGATTGGACTGACAAAAAACTTAAATGATGAAGCCACAGTCCAGCATGAAGCTGCATCACAGGAAGGAACATGTCTTTCCACCCAGGGCAACGTGAAAGGGGGAACTGACTATAGAGGAACCGATCCTCAAACCTCGAGTGAACCTGTCCATGAACCTATTCCTCAATAACAAAACTAGGAAGGAACATCCAAATAAATCGACACTCCTATTACAATATCCACGAAATTGGATATGGATGAACCTGGTTCATCTGTTGATCAGAAGATGTATAGGGGAATGATTAGCTCTTTGTTATATCTCACTGCTAGCAGACCTGACATTGTTTTTAGTGTAGGCCTTTGTGCTAGATTCCAGAAAAATCCAAATGAGTCTCACTTGAGTGATGTCAAGAGAATCTTGAGATACCTAAAAGGCACCATTGACCTTTATCTATGGTATCCAAAAGGTAGTAATTTCAACTTAGTGGCATATGTTGATGCTGATTATACAGATTTTCTTGTGGATAGAAAGAGCACCTCAGGTATGACACACTTTCTTGGATCATGTTTTGTGTCTTAGGCGACCAAATAGGTAAAATTCTGAGGCCTTATCTACTGCTGAAACTAAGTATGTTGTTGATGCCTCATGTTGGGCTCAATTGTTGTGGATCAAACAACAACTAATGGATTGTGGGATTGATGTAAGTTATATCCCTATCTTTTGTGATAACACTAACGCAATTAGTATGACCAAGAATCCGGTTCATCATAAAAGAACTAAGCACATAGATGTTAGGCATCACTTTTTGAGGGACAACTATGAAAAGGGTTTTATCACTCTAAAATTTTGTGGTACTGACAAACAAATAGCTGCCATCTTCACAAAAGCTCAAAGTAGAGATCACTTTGAAAGGAACATGTTAGAATTAGGGATGATTAAGATCATCTAAGAGGAACCAGTTCTAACTCAATGATTGGTTAGATAATTTATGAATTTTGTAAATAATCAGATTAGATATTGCTCGGTCTCATACTTTTATTAGTATACTCTTGTGACATGTGCTAAAATGTCTCACTAATGTATAATGATATTATCTTTATTTTCTTGGAAAAAATCAGTCTTACACAATAGAACTTTCAATGAAGAATCTGGTTCATCGATCTTATAAGGTATGTATTCTACACTCCGTATAATTTAAAATAACTGCATATGGATCATGAACTGAAAAAGTCCCACTTTATCCCAAACTACTTTTGAACCAATTAGCTACAAATGAACTAGTTTCATCAAGAGTCTCACGCACCATAATTGCAGAAATATTTGGGGAAGAGTCTGACGCCTCTTCAAACTGAAACTCCCAAGATGAAAAGACTTCTAACCTCCAAGAAGTTGTTGTTACACACTCAACCTTTTTATCTTTAAATTGATCTGACCTTACCCTCTTATCTCAAATTTTTTCGAATGATCAAAATCTCCAAAACCTCAAAACTCTCTCTATTTCTCTCAAGTTTTTGAACTGATCAAATGGTAAACACCCATGAGAATACCAAAAACTCTGAAAAACCTTACTCGCCACCCAAAGAACCTTTCACCACACTTTCAACCACCCAAACCTCCAAGAAAAAGCATATCAAAATGATTGCATACAAAACAGTGGCCAGTAGAGAACAAACTAAGAAATTGAGTGAGATGATATAAGCCAGTCAAGCAGAAGAACCATAGAATTCTGACGATTTGGTCTGCGACAGAGGGGGAAGAACAAGTTTCTTCTAAAACTGAACAAGTAATCTCTAGGTTTCTCACCTCTGAGTTTGGTTCTGAAATTGCAAAAAATCTTAAGAATGGATTTGTTCTCTTTAGGTGTGTGGTTGGTATTGAAAAGGAAAATGTTGTTACTGAAGGCATTGGTGGTAAAAATAAAAAGTAAAAATAAAAGGAGAGCTATGGTGTTGAGGCTGATGCGAGGGGAAGGGTGGAAGAACAAGTGGTTGGATTTGATTTACTTGTTGGTTAAGGATTACTTGATGAGAGATGTGCAATGGTGGTATGAAGTAAGAGCTTAGTGATAATGAGAAGACTATGGATGCAAGTATGAGGATAGAATCACAGGATATGGGTGATGGTTTTGGTGATAGAAGTGCAGTAGATGGGCTGGTTAGGTTAAGGAAACGGTTTCATGAACCAATTCCTTCTCTTGCTAAAATAGACAAAGAGTCCCAATCTGCTACAAAAGGTGTCAAATAGTGACAATCAAAAGAAGAAGAAGCAGAGTAAGGCCAAAGTAAAAAGGCCTTAGCAGAGAGTGCCAAGAAAGTCGCTTCGAAAGAAAAAAACTTGTAAGCCAAGTAGAATAGTCCAGATTGAGGAGACGAACCTGAGTCATGAGGATGCAGATAAAGATGTGGAAGTAATCATACCTAGTGCCAAAAAGAGAAAGATTTCTCAAGAAACAAAGGTTGTGGCAGAGGGTTCAGTTGTGACTAAAACAACCACGTCTACCAAAAAGAGCAAAAAGGCTCAAATAATGGAAGAAAATGGTTAATGATGTTGAGATTGAACGATTGAAGACTATGTTGGCTAAAGTAGAGGCTGGGAGAGACTATCTCAAGTGTGAGCTTGTAAAGTAAAAGGAGAAGAATGGTGGTATTCTTTAAGATATGCTGAAACTGCTTCAAGCGAAGAACTAAGAACCTGATCCTTCCTAGTCCTAAATCCTTCCTAGCCCAGTTACAACCAGTGACCCAAGTAGGATTTCTCTATTTTTTGCTCATGGTTCTATGGTTTTATTTCTTCTTATGCCTTGTGATAGGATCTTATCAATCAACAAAATTCACTATTTTTTCTCTAAATGTTTGTTGATATTTCTTAGATGGCTAATATCCTTAGATTGAAAAAGAGAAAATTGAATCCATGATTGCATTTGAAGTAGCCCCAGTGGCCATGAGTAGTATCTGTTAAAATCTGGTTACTAACTTAATTATACAACTTTTCGATGATGCCAAAAGGGGAAAGATTATGTGTGTTTTTGCTTTGGGCTATGATGTTTATGACCTAATGAACCTGGTCCTTGATGATTTGTGTTAAAAAATTGGGAAGTGTTCTAACAGTGATTTGATGTTGAGCTAAGTTGAAACATGTTTCATGCTTATGAAAAGCACGAAGTTTATCATTATCAAAAAGGGAATTTTGTTGGCTTGAGTAAGTATGTTTTGATGATTGACAACGGAACACATGCATGAACCAGGTCCATGGACAGTATACACAGGTGACGGACAGAATCAAGAAAAAAGCTTGCACGTGAAAGGGATAAGTATAAGTGGTTATTTCTGATAATCTTTGAACGAAAATGTTGCATATTTGATAAGGAGCATGACTCCTTACTTGAAGAGAACTCTATCCAAGTTAAGGAAAGAGTTAGAAGTTAAAGTTGGCTAGAACTCTTCCACCAAGGAATAGTAATGTATTAGAATTCTAGTTAATCTGTATTTACTAACTCTATAAATATCAGTGTTGTTCTCTTTTACAGGTGATGCACACATACTGAAGTTAAGCAAGAATTGAGAGTAAAATAGCAAGACATTTTGTGAGCATCTCCTGTGAGTTTTAAGAGTGCGATCCTGAAGCTACACGAACTAGATTGAAGAACCAGCTCCATAAAGAGTTTTATGTGTTTTTCTTTATTTCTAGTTCAAAGTGTAGTAGGCGTTTTGAGTTGTACCTTTCAACTTTCTTAGAAGCAAATTGTACTAGGTACCTGAGTTGTATCTTTCAAGTTAGAGTTAACTTGACGTAGTCGCAACAGCTTGTGGTGTGTTGCTATAAGGGTTAGAGTTAATCCTTAGGTTTGCAAGAGGTTGTAAACTCGAGTTGTTCAAGTTAGAGTTAACTTGAAGCAGTCGCAACAGCCTGTGGCTGGTTGCTATAAGGTTAGAGTTAATCCTTAGGTTTGCAATAGTTTGTAAACTTTGTTGTTAGCTCAGAGTTGCAGTGAAGTGTTTGGAGAAAATCCTACTGGGTAGTAGGTCGCGATTTTTTCACCTTTTGAGCCGGGTATTTTTCACGTAAAAATCCTTGTGTTTTTTAATTTCTGCATTTATTATTCTACAACAATAGTATAATGAACACATAGAAGAATCATACCCTTTTATCATTTGTGCACGCAAAAAATTAAACATCATACAAACCACCCCTTTTATGTAATATTGAAGTATAAAATATCAAGCTACCTGTGGAGGATTCTTTGGGTCAAAAGCACTTGGACAACTGCTAGTTGGAGTGCAAAAAGAAGAGGTTCAAAACATTGGCACCTCACACACATTTTTAACATCAGTTAGAGGTCCCTTCAAAGTCACGTCATGACGATCGGCCTTGTTCGTTTGGAGCAACGAAGAAGATAGCATCCCACGTGAATGTTTATGAAAACGTACGTTGAAAAAGTTATTCAATACTGATTAGAGATCAGTTCTCAATTAAATTTGACTCATTTGGTAGATATCTGCGTAAATATCTTTATTTTAACACCATATTAATTTAGTTGCGAATTAACAAGAATTCTACGTTCGATCCTTTTGTTCTTTTCTAAGCAAGTTTGTGTACCTAGTTATGGCTATCATCAATTCTTACAAGTTTAGGTTTTTTTAGTACTCTCTCTATCCAATTTATAGTATTTTTTTTCCTTTTTTAGTCTTTTCCAAAAAGAATATAATTTTTTTATATTTAAATAAATTAACTTTTAAATTTTTCCTTTATGTGAATTACAACCACATAAATATCTAATGCTTATTTTAGATCACAAATTTCAAATATTTTCTTTCTTTTTCAAACTTCATACATAATTAAACGAGGAAACATAAATGGGAAAGGAGAGAGTATTATTTTCAACAGCATAATGAATGAAAGTTGTGTGCTCCTTTTTCCAGAATTTACGTTACCGAGGCTCTAGCCCAATCGCATCTCACATGTAGAATTATTAAACTATACTTAGGAGGTTCAAACCTAATTCCCTCTTTGTATTACTGTCTGCGGTTCATAATAATTGACATTTTGATATTTTTATTTTGATGTAAAATAAATGTTATTTTACCTAATTAAGAAGAAATTAATTTTATTTTTCTAAAATTTACCCTCAATTACATATCATAATGTGTCAAAGTAACAATATATAAATTTTAATTAAGGGTAATTTAGTTAATATACTTTTTTTTCTCTAGATTTAGTTTTTTTTCCAGTAAGAGTCAAAGACTAAAAAGTCATTTGTTATGGACCGGAGGGGACGTTGTTTTACTTATAATAATATCAGCCAAGATAATTCAAGAAAACAAAGGAATCTGTCAACGAATGACCCATATTATGCACAACAAATTGAACGACTAATCAATAGAAATAGAAATAGAAAATCAATTAAATAGGTGTATCCATTATTGCATTACAAACCTCGTACACAGCGAGAACAAATGAATTGAATATCAAAATGAACAGCTGGCTTGTTTATTTGGACACAAAGCTACACATGCTTTTGAAAATGGACTCCGTTTGGAGAAGGAGAAAGTAGAAAAAACATTATGATAAATTTTAAGGACATTTGCGAGTGTTGTTATGAGTAGTAAGGTTGAAATAACAAGGACAAGCTTCATAGTTGCCAGAGGTTCCTGGAGGCACGCAGTGGCATCTATGGCAGCAGCTTCCACATGCTCTGTTGCATAGATTCGGCCGAGACGACTCGCTGCACCTATATTCACAGGCGCCTGTGCAATCTGCTTAACAAATACCCCAACAAAAGGGAAACAGGAACTACATGAGAAATTAAAACATTATACTCCTTAATTAGTAGGAATAATTTTTGGTAATGTCACATTACTTAGTGGCTGTGAAACTTGAGGGGCTGGTGCTGGTGCCGATGGCTTGCTGTAGTCAACCTGCGCCAAAACATTACAAAATCAAATGTTATTTCAAGATGAAAGAGTTAACAACATGATTTTGCTATTTGAGATTTAACATTATAGAACCTTTTGAAGGGCATTAGTGAAATGGACAAGCATAAAGGAGGCAATAAGCAAAACAGCAAATGCTTTTTGGAATGCCATTTTTGAGTAACAAAGAACGAAGGAGAAAACTGAGAACCCGGAATTAAGTGAACTTGAATGTGAAGCAAAAAGAAGAGTGATGTATCATGAATTTATAGCACAAACAGATAACCCCCCACCCTATCCTTTCTTGAGGTATAGGATTTAAAATAATACACAACATAGTAAAAGGTATTATGCTACTGTATTAGTTTAACTAGTAACACTAGGTTAGTTATAATTTTTATTAGATTATACATTACTGTAATGATTATTCCAAAGATCTACTTATAATAACATTATAAGTTAGTATTTGATTATGTAAATACTATTTTTGAGTAACTATAACTTAAACTCTACTCAATATGGCAACGGCGGGAACATACATACTTGTAACTTGTCCCAATAAGAAATGGGAAGCAGCTAAGAAGGTCGCATTGCCAGCCTAACTTCACAGTGTACTAGAGTTTCGGAAAAAGAGTTTCATTGGAATACTAGTCTTACAAAAAAACATTAGCTGGCCACCAGTAAGATTCGATGCTGTGATCTTAGATTACAAGCAAATATTTTACAATAGAATCTCCCAAGTTGCACTAAATTTTTACTCCATAAGCTCATAAATTTTGCTAAATGACATATTTATTCACTTAGATCACTTCAGATTTAGTGATATAATAAGTCCTTAGCTGAATTTTTGTTTGACTATTCGTTGGCAGATTGTCTGACACTGGTTTTATTTATTTTAGAGATACGGAACCTAGACGAAAGGCAATAGTAAGCACTAAGTTTTAAACAACATCATGACTTATTAAAGTTAAATATCTACTTTTTCTTTTTATCAGTTTCAAAACATTTTAACATTGTCCACTGTCTTTGTAGGGAAATGTTTCAGACGAGTTATACTCCACAAAGGATTATATGTGATCAAAGTTTTATTGGTAAATATACTTCTCCTGTTCTATTTTGTAAAGCCAGAAAATCAACATGGTCTTTCAGCAAAATTAAAAAATATACAATTCTAATTCATTTTCGTGAATAAAAGAATTACTATTAAACTCTCTAGTTTACAAATACCATAAATTTCTCGAAGTACTAGATATATTACACCTTTTCCCCTATTTTATAGCCAAGTGAGAGATGAATGGCCCAAAAGATTTATAGCTATTAAGGCCCTATCAGAAGGGGCAGGCCCTGTAGTACAACTTTAAACGGGGGATTTACATCTATACCCGCTTTTTGGGTCACATTTTAACTTATACTCACTTTGCAAAAAAAATTACAAACGTACCCGCTTTTCGCATAAATTCAGACATACGGGCCTGAAGTA
Organism: Nicotiana knightiana; assembly: GCA_005239525.1. Classification (NCBI taxonomy): domain Eukaryota; kingdom Viridiplantae; phylum Streptophyta; class Magnoliopsida; order Solanales; family Solanaceae; genus Nicotiana; species Nicotiana knightiana. The sequence continues at coordinate 34,479 of ML393880.1, forward strand.
GCAAAGACTTTCACACAAACTTCAGCATTCTAGGCTTTTTCAAAAACTTCAACAGAAGTGCTGAAGTTATTTAGTTCATCTGTAAAAATTTCAGCACTAAATAAGCTGAAGTTTTGTCCTTGATTAATTAGTTTTGTCATAAAGCTTTTTCAAAAACTTCAGCATCTTCTGCTGAAGTTAATTAGTTCATTTGTAAAAATTCCAGCACTTTATATGCTAAAGTTTTGTCCTGGATTCATTAGTTTTGTCGTCATTAGCTTTTTGAAAAACTTCGACAGAAGATGCTGAAGTTATGTCTTGGATTCAATAGTTTCTCGTAAAAAACTTTTTGAACTTATTTCGTTTAGTTGTAAAAACTTCAGCACCCAATATGCTGAAGTTTTGTCCTAGATTAATTAGTTTTGTCATAAAGCTTTTTTAAAAAATTTCAGCAGAAGATGCTTAAGTTATTTAGTTTAGTTGTAAAAACTCCAGCATCCAATATGCTGAAGTTTTGTTCTGGATTAATTAGTTTTGTCATAAAGCTTTTTCAAAAACTTCAGCAGAAGATGCTGAAGTTATTTAGTTCATTTGTAAAAATTTCAACACTAAATAAGCTGAAGTTTTGCACAGGTATCAGGAAGGCGGCGACTGAAGTTGTAAAAATTAGGGTATAAATTAAATAATTTTAAAAATATGGGTATAAGTTAAATGGGGGCGAGCAAATAGGGCGCCCCGTGCAATTTTTACACTTTAAACAGCCCTAGCAGGAACCTCATGGGCCCCGACTAATATTTTATAGAAATTTTACGTGGTATGCCCATTGGAAACATCAATTAAATACATATACATTTATAATACTAGTCTGAATGCGCAACGATATTAATGAAAATAAACTCTTGAAAAATAACATAAATATTCAAAGATGTATTTGTGTTACCAAATAAAAGCTCGCAAATAATTGTAATTTTAATATTAATATATATTAATCATATTTAGAGGTTTGGATCAACTCCAACGGTTCTCTCTTCTACTTTCAGAGTCTTGATTCGGTTCAGAAGCCAAGAATTGATGGCTCACAATCTTGATTACTGAGGACAATGAACGTTGCATAACTCATGCAAGAAGTTAAAACAATTATATATGTAAGTGGAATTCTACTTTGGTGGTTAAATTTATAATAAGCTTATTTCTGTAGGTAATTAAATCTTATTCGGTTACTTTGATAGCTTGCTATTTCATAATGTAAGTTAGGTGTACAAATTTTTATTTTCACATAGGCGCAATCAGTTTATGTAGCCATATACTTCGTGGTCCCTAAGATAACATCAATATTTATAATATATTCTAACTTCGGACAAGTACTTTTAAAGATGTATGCAATAAATATTTAATTTGATTTTTGTTCGAATGATCAAATATGCTCGAACATTCTTGGTTCATTAATTTCCATGATAGGTTTGTGTGGTTGTTGGACACATTTTTGGTGATTTTTGTTACTACATTATATATAAGTTCAATAACTTGATGCTCGTATATTATGCGAGAAAAATATAAAGAAACATTACTTCCTGAATTTGAGGATCTGCAAGCATCTGGTTGCTAGTGGATTCATACTAATCATTCTTACATATGTTGTATAAAACAATGATTCATGGTTAAATAGTGAGACATACCTACAATTTAATGTTGCATCACACTCACATTTGAAAATCCTATATTAGGAAAAGTATTGTGAAAGGAATTAAAATTATGTTATAAAGTTTAAATGATAAAATAATTTACATAATGTAATGTTTTATTTAATTTTTAATGTCTTAATCTTATGAGATGTGAAATAATTTAAGTAAATAAAGATTCATATTAGCTTTAGTTGTTAGATTTATCTGTATTCAGAGAAAGGGGGTTCTTATTAGTTTTACATGATTAGGGTTCATATATTTATTTTAAACTTATTTCTATGTAAAATGAGTCTAAGAAAGATTATATTGTTATAAATAGAACTCTATTTAGAGTGAATGTCTATCTTTTAAAGAGTTCTACTTTGTG
>ML393881.1:0-11562 GCA_005239525.1 Nicotiana knightiana
CCGGTACCGGATCGCAAGATATTTGTCTGGGAAATTAAATACGACCTTAGGAACCATAACCAATGCTTCGAAATGATCAAGTTATATTTTCTGACATTATATGGCAATTAAACTGGAATTCCGCCAGTCGTGCATGTATTATCGCCTTCCATGGTCCAGGCTGGACACCTTGGTATGGAGCCGGTACCGGATCGCATGATATTTGTCCGGGACATCAAATATGACCCAAGGAACCATAACCAACGCTTTTAAATGATCAAGTTATATTTTTTGGCATTTTATGACAATTAAACTGGTATTCCGCTAGTCGTGGCTGTATTATCGCTAGGGGTGGGCATATATCGGGTAAAACCGATAACCCGAACCGTTAATTCTTTATTGGGTTATCGGGTTAACGGTTTGGTAACGGGGTAAAAAAATGTTTTTATTGGGTTATCGGTTCGGGCTCGATTTGCAATTTTGTTATTGGGTAAAAACCGATAACCCAATAAGAATGAACTAATTTACCCTTAAGTATATACTAGAGTTTTATTTTCATAATTCCCTCTTCAATAGTTCAGTTGTCCGCTAGTCTTAAACTCTCAATTGTTTCTGCTGTAGCCCCCAAGTACCCTACTCCAGGCTGTAGTCAATAGATGTCCAAATTAGTATAGAATGACTTTGAAGGCAACTGCTTGTTCTTTTCTGTGCTTGGTTATTGAAGTTTAGTTGCAAGTAATAATACTTTTGTTTCTTGAATTGTGAAGACTGTAAATTTACATTCTAATTTTGTACTCCACAAACTTTCATTGCGCTTGTGGTGGCTTTTCTTCTTTTCTTTACTTGTTTATGAATGTTCAGGCCCAAATTACTAGTAAAAAGCAGTGAATGTTACAGGGCCACAATTTGAGGCTCGTTAAACGTGTATAAAAGTGCCTACTATGATGCTTGTTATAAGATCTTTACTTGACAGACCAAGTGACCAACTACGATATTGTATACAACAAACTTCTGGCAGTTTGATTTCTTAGTTTTATATATTGCAAATTTTCTTTAGTTTTTTATTTTATCGGGTAAACCGATAACTGAACCCGATGATGATCGATAGCCGATTAACCGATAACCGATAACTAATATCTTATCGGTTTGGTTATCAGGTTATGATATTTGTAAACCGATAACCGATAGGCAAAACCGATAATGTTCAAAATCGAACCGAACTGACCGATACCAGCCCTAATTATCGTTATCCATGGTCCAGGTCGGACGCCTTGTTATGGAGCCGGTACCAGATCTCATGATATTTTTTCGGGACATCAAATACAACCCAAGGAACCATAACCAACGCTCCGAAATAATCAATTTACACTTTTTGGAATTTTATGGAAATTAAACTGGAATTCCGCCAGTCGTGCCTGTATTATCGCCTGCCATGGTCCTGACCGGACGCCTTGGTGCGGAGCCAGTACCGAATCGCATGATATTTGTCCGGGATATCAAATACGACCCAAGGAACCACAACCAACGCTTTGAAATGATCAAGTTACATTTTTTGGCATTTTATGGCAATTAAACTGTAGTTCGCCAGTCGTGCTTGTATTATCCCTGCCATTATCCAGGCCGGACGCCTTGGTACGGAGCCGGTACCGGATAGCATGATATTTGTCTGGGATATCAAATACGACCCAAGGAACCATAACACACGCTTCGAAATGATCAAGTTACATTTTTTGGCATTTTATTGCAATTAAATTGGAATTCTGCCAGTCGTGCCTGTATTAGAGCCTATCATGGTCCAGGCTGGACGCCTTGGTACAGAGCCGGTACCGGATTGCAAGATATTTGCCAGGGACAACAAATACTACCCAAGGAACCATAACCAACCCTTTGAAATGAGTAAGTTACATTTTTTGGCATTTTATGGCAATTAAACTGGAATTCCGCTAGTCGTGCCAGTATTATCGCCTGCCATGGTCCAGGACGGATGCCTTGGTACGGAGCCGGTACCGAATTGCATGATAGTTTTTCGGTACATCAAATATGACCCAAGGAACCATAACCAATGCTTCGAAATGATTAAGTTACATTTTTTGGCATTTTATGGCAATTAAACTGGAATTCTGCCAGTCGTGCCTTTATTATCGCCTGCCATGGTCCAGGTCGGACGCCTTGGTACGGAGCCGGTACCGGATAGCATGATATTTGTCCGGGACATCAAATACGACCCAAGGAGCCATAATACATGCTTCGAAATGATGAAGTTACATTTTTTGGCATTTTAATGCAATTAAACTGGAATTCCCCTAGACGTGCATGTATTATCGCCTGCCATGGTCCAGGCCGGATAACTTCGTATGGAGCCGGTACCGGATCGCATTAAATTTCTCCGGGACATCAAATACAACCCAACGAACCATAACCAATGCTTCAAAATGATCAAGTTACATTTCTTGGCCTTTTATGGCAATTAAACTGGAATTCTGCCAATCATGCCTATATTATCGCCTGCCATGGTGTAGGCCAGACGCCTTTGTACGGAGCCGGTACTGGATCGCATGATATTTCTCCGGGACAGAATATACGACCCAAGGAACCATAACCAATGCTTCGAATTGATCAAGTTACATTTTTTGGCATTTTATGACAATTAAACTGGAATTCTGCCTGTCGTGCCGGTATTATCGCCTGCCATGGTCCAGGCCGGACGCCTTGGTACGGAGACGGTACCGGATCGCATGATATTTTTCCGGGCCAGAAAATACGACCCAAGGAACCATAACCAAGTCTTTAAAATGATCAAGTTACAATTTTTGGCGTTTTATGGCAATTAAACTAGAATTCCGTTAACCGTACCTGTATTATCGCCTCCCATGGTCCAGGTTGGACGCATTGGCACGGAGCCGGTAACGGATCACATGATATTGTTCCGGGACATCAAATACAACCCAAGGAACCATAACCAATGCTTTGAAATGATCAAGTTACATTTTTTGGCATTTTATGGCAACTAAACTGGAATTCCGCCAGTCGTGCATGTATTATTGCCTACAATGGTCCAGGATGGACCCCTTGGTACGGAGGCGATACCGGATCGCATGATATTTCTCCGGGACATCAAATATGACCCAAGGAACCATAACCAACGCTTCGAACTGATCAATTTACATTTTTTTTTAATTTTATGGCAATTAAACTGGAATTCCGCCAACATTACCTGTATTATCGCCTGCCATGGTCCAGGTAGGACGCATTGGTATGGAGCCGGTACCGGATCGCATGATATTGTTCCGGGACATAAAATACGACCCAAGGAACCATAATCAATGCTTTGAAATGATCAAGTTAAATTTTTTTGTATTTTATGGAAATTAAACTGGAATTTTGCAAGTCGTGCATGTATTATTGCCTACCATACTTCAGGCCGACACCTTGGTAAGGATCCAATACCAGATCGCATGATATTTGTTCGGGACATTAAATACAACCCAAGGAACCATAACCAACGCTTCGAAATGATCAATTTACATTTTTTGGCATTTTATGGCAATTAAACTGGAATTCCGCCAGCCGTGCCTGTATTATCACCTGCCATGGTCCAGACCGGACGCCTTGGTACGGATCCAGTACCGGATCGCATGATATTTGTCCGGGACATCAAATAAGATCCAAGGAACCACAACCAACACTTTGAAATGATCAAGTAACTTTTTTGGCATTTTATGGCAATTAAACTGGTATTCTGCCAGTCGTGTCTTTATTATCGCCTGCCATGGTCCAGGACGGACGCCTTGGTACGGAGCCGGTACCGGATAGCATGATATTTGACCGGGACATCAAATACGACCCAAGGAGCCATAACACATGCTTCGAAATGATGAAGTTACATTTTTGGCATTTTATGGAAATTAAACTGGAAATCCCCTAGACGTGCATGTATTATCGCCTGCCATGGTCCAGGCCGGACAACTTCGTACGGAGCCGGTACCGGATCGCATGAAATTTCTCCGGGAAATAAAATATGACCCAAGGAACCATAATCAACACTTCGAAATAATCAAGTTACATGTTTTTGTATTTTATTGAAATTAAACTGGAATTTTGCAAGTCGTGCCTGTATTATTGCCTACCATGGTTCAAGCCGACACCTTGGTACGGATCCAATACCAGATCGCATGATATTTTTTCGGGACATCAAATACAACCCAAGGAACTATAACCAACACTTCGAAATGATCAAGTTACATTTTTAGCATTTTATGGCAATTAAACTGGAGTTCCGCCAGTCCTGCCTGTATTATCGCCTTCCATGGTCCATGCCGGACGCCATGGTACGGAGACGGTACCGGAACGCATGATATTTCTCCGAAACATAAAATATGACCTTAGGAACCGTAACCAATGCTTTGAAATGATCAAGTTACATTTTTTGAAATTTTATGACAATGAAACTGGAATTCCGCCAGTCGTGGCTGTATTAACGCCTGCCATGGTCCAGGCCGGACGCCTTGGTACGGAGCCGGTATCGGATAGAATGATTTTTATCCGGGACATCAAATATTACCCAAGGAACCATAACAAACTCTTCGAAATGGTCAAGTTACATTTTTTGGCATTTTATGGCAATTAAACTGGAATTCCGCCAGTCGTGCCTGTATAATCACCTACCATGGTCCAAATCGGACGCCTTGGTACGGAGTGAGTACCGTATCGCATCATATTTATCCGGGACATCAAATACAACCCAAGGAACCACAACCAACGCTTCGAAATGATCAAGTTACATTTTTTGGTATTTTATGGCAATTAAACTGGAATTTNCTGGAAATTAAAATGGAATTCCGCCAGTCGTACCTGTATTATAGCTTGCCATGGTCCATGCAAGACGCCTTGGCACGAAGCCGGTACCAGAACGCATGATATTTCTCTGGGACATCAAATACGACCTTAGAAACCAAAATGCTTCGAAATGATCAAGTTACATTTTTTGGCAATTTATGACAATGAAACTGGAATTCCGCCAGTCGTGCATGTATTAACGCCTGCCATGGTCCAGGCCAAATGCCTTGGTACAGAGCATGTACCGGATAGAGTGATATTTATCTGGGACATCAAATACGACCCAAGGAACCATAACAAACGCTTCAAAATGATCAAGTTACATTTTTTGGCAATTTATGACAATGAAACTGGAATTCCGCCAGTCGTGCATGTATTAACGCCTGCCATGGTCCAGGCCAAATGCCTTGGTACAGAGCATGTACCGGATAGAGTGATATTTATCTGGGACATCAAATACGACCCAAGGAACCATAACAAACGCTTCAAAATGATCAAGTTACATTTTTTGGAATTTTATGGATATTAAAATGGAATTCTGCCGTTCGTGCTTGTATTATCACCTGCCATGGTCCAGGTCGGACGCCTTGGTACGGAGCCGGTACCGGATCGCATGATATTTTTTCGGGACATGAAATACGACCCATGTAACCATAACCAACACTTCGAAATTATCATGTTAAATTTTTTGGCATTTTATAGTAATTAAACCGAAATTCCGCCAGTCCTACCTATATTATAGCCTGCCATTGTCCAGGTTGGACGCCTTGGTATGGAGTCGATACCGGATCGCATGATATTTGTCCGGGATATTCAATATGACCCAAGGAACCATAAATAATGCTTTGAAATGATCAAGTTACATTTTTTGGCATTTTATGGCAATTAGAATGGAATTTCGCCAGTCGTGCTTGTATTATCACCTGCCATGGTCCATGTCGGACGCCTTGGTACGAAGCTGGTACCAGAATGCATGAAATTTCTTCGGGACATCAATATGACCTTAGGAACCATAACCAACACTTCTAAATGATCAAGTTACATTTTTTGGCATTTTATGACAATGAAACTGGAATTCCGCCAGTCGTGCCTGTATTATCGCCTGCCATGGTCCAGGCCAGACGCCTTGGTATGGAGCCGGTACCGGATGGAATGATATTTATCCGGGACATCAAATACGACCCATGGAACCATAACCATGCTTCGAAATGATCAAGTTATATGTTTTCGCATTTTATAGTAATTAAACCGAAATTGCGCCAGTCGTGCCTGTATTATCGCCTGCCATGGTCCAGGCTGGACGTCTTGGTACGGAGCCAGTATCTGATCGCATGATATTTGTCCGAGACATCAAATACAACCTAAGGAACCATCACCCGTGCTTCGAAATGATCAAGTTATATTTTTTGGCATTTTATGGCAATTAAACTGTAATTCCGCTAGTCGTGCTTGTATTATCGCCTGCCATGGTGCAGGCCGGACACCTCGGTATGGAGCTGGTACCGAACCGCATGATATTTGTCTGGGACATCAAATATGACCTTAGGAACCATAACCAACGCTTCGAAATGATCAAGTCACATTTTTTGGCAATGAAACTGGAATTTCGCCAGTCGTGCCTGTATTATCGCCGCCCATGGTCTAGGCCGGACGCCTTGGTACGAAGCCGGTACCGGATAGCATGATATTTGTCTGGGACATCAAATACGACCCAAGGAACCATAACCAANTCATGCCGGTATTATCGCCTGCCATGGTCCAGGCCGGACGCCTTGGTATAGAGTCGGTACCGGATCGCATGATATTTGTCCCGGACATCAAATACGACCCAGGGAACAATAACCAAGGCTTCAAAATGATTAAGTTACATTTTTTGGCATTTTATGGCAATTAATTTGGAATTCCACCTGTCGTGCCTGTATTATCGCCTGCCATGGTCCAGGCCGGACGCCTTGGTATAGAGTCGGTACCGGATCGCATGATATTTGTCCCGGACATCAAATACGACCCAGGGAACAATAACCAAGGCTTCAAAATGATTAAGTTACATTTTTTGGCATTTTATGGCAATTAATTTGGAATTCCACCTGTCGTGCCTGTATTATCGCCTGCCATGGTCCATGCCGGATGCTTTGGTACGGAGCCGGTACCGGAACACATGATATTTCTTTGGGACATCAAATACTACCTTAGGAACCATAACCAATACTTCGAAATGATCAAGTTACATTTTTTGCATTTTATGACTATGAAATTGGAATTCCGCCAGTCGTGCCTTTATTAACGCCTGCCACGGTCCAGGCCGGACGCCTTGGTACGGAGCAGGTACCGGATAGAATTATATTTATCTGGGACATCAAATACGACCCAAGGAACCATAACCAACGCTTCGAAATTATCAAGATACATTTTTCTGCATTTATGGAAATTAAACTGTAATTTCGCCGGTCGTGCTTTTATTATTGCCTGCCATGGTCCAGGTTAGACGCCTTGGTACGGAGCCGGTTCCGGATCGCATTATATTTTCCGGGAAAGCAAATACGACCCAAGGAACCATAACCAACCCTTCGAAATGATCAAATTACATTTTTTGGCATTTTATGATAATTAAACTGGAATTCCGCCAGTCGTACATGTATTATTGCCTACCATTGTTCAGGCCAGATGCCTAGGTACGGAGCCGGTACCAGATCTCATGATATTTTTCCGCGACATCAAATACGACCCAAGGAACCATAACCAACGCTTCTAAATGATCAAGTTACATTTTTGGCATTTTATAGTAATTAAATCAAAATTCCGCCAGTCGTGCCTGTATTATCGCGTGCCATGGTCCAGGCGGGACGTCTTGGTATGAAGCCGGTACCGGATCGCATGATATTTGTCCGAGACATCAAATATGACCAAAGGAACCATAACCAGTGCTTCGAAATGATCAAGTTACATTTTTTGCATTTTATGGCAATTAAACTGGAATTCCGCTAGTCGTGCATGTATTATCGCCTGCCATGGTCCAGGCCAGACTCCTTGGTACAGAGACGGTACCGGATCACATGTTATTTGTAAAGGACATCAAATACGACCCAAGGAACAACAACCAACGCTTCGAAATGATCAAGTTACATCTTTTGGCATTTTATGGCAATTAAACTGGAATTCCGCCAGTCGTGCCTATATTATCGCCTGCCATGGTCCAGATCGGGCGCCTTGGTACGTAGCCGGTACCGGATCGCATGATATTTTTTTGGGACATCAAATACGACCCAAGGAACCATAACCAACGCTGCGATATGATCAAGTTACATTTTTTGGCATTTTATAGTAATTAAACCAAAATTCCGCCAGTCATGCTTGTATTATCGCCTGCCATGGTCCAGGTTGGACATCTTGGTATAGATCCGGTATCGGATCGCATGATATTTGTCCGAGACATCAAATACAACCCAAGAAACCATAACTAGTTCTTCGAAATGATCAAGTTACATCTTTTGGCATTTTATGGCAATTAAACTGGAATTCCGCCAGTCGTGCCTGTATTATCGCCTGCCATGGTCCAGGGCGGACGCCTCGGTATGGAGCCGGTACCAGATCGCATGATATTTGTCCGGAACATCAAATACGACCTTAGGAACCATAACCAACACTTCGAAATAGTTAAGTTACATTTTTTGGCAAGGAAACTGGAATTCCTCCAGTCGTGCCTGTATTATCGCCTGCCATGGTCCAGGTCGGACGCCTTGGTGCGGAGCCGGGATCGGGTCACATGATATTTTTCCGGGACATCAAATACGACCCAAGTAACCATAACTAGCGCTTCGAAATGATCAAGTTACATTTTTTGGCATTTTATGGCAATTAAACTAGAATTCTGCTAGTCGTGCATGTATTATCTCCTGCCATGGTCCAGGCCGGACGCCTTGGTACGAAGCCGGTACCGGATCGCATGATATTTTTTTACAGGACATCAAATATGACCCAAGGAACCACAACCAACGCTTCTAAATGATCAAGTTACATCTTTTGGGATTTTATGGCAATTAAACTGGAATTCCGCCTATCGTGCCTGTATTATCCCCTACCATGGTCCAGACCGGAGGCCATGGTATGGAGTCGGTACCGGATCACATGATATTTGTCCGAGACATCAAATACAACCTTAGGAACCATAACCAATGTTTCGAAATGATCAAGTAACATTTGTTGGCATTTTATGACAATGAAACTGGATACCGCCAATCGTGCCTGTATTATCGCCTGCCATGGTCCAGGCCGGACGCCTTCGTACGGAGCTGGTACCGGATAGCGTTATATTTATCCGGGACATCAAATACGACCGAAGGAACCATAACCAACGGTTAGAAATTATGAAGTTACATTTTTGGGCATTTTATGGAAATTAAACTGGAATTCCGCTAGTCGTGCCTGTATTATCGCCTGCCATGGTCCAGGCTGGACGCCTTGGTATGGAGCTGGTACCGTATCGCATGAGATTTGTCTGGGACATCGAAATATGACCCAAGGAACCATAACCAACGCTTTGAAATGATCAAGTTACATTTTTGGAATTTTATGGCAATTAAACTAGAATTCCCCCAATCGTGCATGTATTATCACCTGCATAGGTCTAGGCCAGCCGCCTTGGTATGGAGACGATACCAGATAGCATGATATTTGTCCGGGAAATCAAATACGACCCAAGGAACCATATGCTTCGAAATGATCAAGTTATATTTTTTGGCATTTTATGGCAATTAAACTGGAATTCCGCCAGTCGTTCATGTATTATCGATTTCCATGGTCCAGGCTGGACGCCTTGGTATGGAGCTGGTACCGGATCACATGATATTTGTCCGAGACATAAAATATGATCCAAGGAACCATAAGAAACCCTACGAAATGATCAAGTTACATTTTTTGGCATTTTATAGCATTTAAACTGGAATTCCGCCAGTCGAGCCTGTATTATCGCCTGCCATGGTCCAGGCCGGACGCCTTGGTACGGAGCCGGTACCAGATAGCATGACATTTGTTCGGGACATGAAATACGACCCAAGGAACCATAACACACACTTCGAAATGATCAAGTTACATTTTTTGGCATTTTATGGCAATTAAACTGGAATTCCCCCAATCGCGGCTATATTATCGCCTCACATGGTCTAGGCCGGACGCCTTGGTACAGAGCCGGTACAGGATAGCATGATATTTGTCCGGGACATCAAATACGACCCAAGGAACCATAACCAACGCTTCGAAATGATCAAGTTACATTTTTTGGCATTTTATGGAAATTAAACAAGAATTCCGCCAATCGTGCCTGTATTATCGCCTGCCATGGTCTAAGCCGGACAGCTTGGTACGGTGCCGGTACCGGATCACATGATATTTGTCCGGGACAGCAAATACGACCCAAGGAACCACAACAAACGCTTCGAAATGATCAAGTTACATTTTTTGGCATTCTATGATAATTAAACTGGAATTCCGCCAGTCGTGCCTATATTATTGTCTGCCATGGTCCAGGCCGGATGTCTTGGTACGGAGCCGGTACTAGATCACATGATATTTGTCCGGGACATCAAATACGATCTTAGGAACCATAACCAACGCTTCGAAATGATCAAGTTAAATTTTTGGCATTTTATGGCAATTACACTAGAATTCCCCCAACCGTGCCTGTATTATCGCCTACCATGGTCCAGGCCGAACGCATTGGTACGGAACCGGTACCGAATCGCATGATATTTGTCTTGGACAGTAAATACGACCTTAGGAACCATAACCAACGCTTCAAAATGATCAAGTTACATTATTTTGCATTTTATGGCAATTAAACTGGAATTCCGCCAGTCGTGCATGTATTATCGCCTGACATGGCCCAGGCTGGATGCCTTGGTAGGGAACCGGTACCGGATCACATGATATTTTCCGGGACATCAAATATGACCCAAGGAACCATAATCAACACTTCGAAATGATCAAGTCACATTTTTTTGAATTTTATGGCAATTAAACTGGAATTCTGCCAGTCGTGACTGTAGTATCGCCTGCCATAGTACAGGCCAGACGCCTTGGTACGGAGCCAGTACTGTATCGCATGATATTTGTTTGGGACATCAAATTCGACCAGCCAACGCTTCGAAATGATCAAGTTAATTTTGTGGCATTTTATGGCAATTAAACTGGAATTCCGCCAATCGTGCATGTATTATTGCCTGCCATGGTCCAGGCCGGACGCCTTGGTAAGGAGTCGGTACCCAATCTTATGATATTTCTTCGGGACATCAAATACGACCCAAGGAACCATAACCAACACTTTGAAATGATCAAGTTACATTTTTTGGCATTTTATGGAAATTAAACTAGAATTCCGCCAGTCGTGCATGTATTATCGCATGCCATGGTCCAGGCCGGACGCATTGGTACAGAGCCAGTACCGGATTGCATGATATTTTTACGTGACATCAAATACGACTCAAGGAACCACAACCAATGCTTCGAAATGATCAAGTTANAAAACGCATGCCTTGGTACGTAGCCGATACCGAATCGCATGATATTTGTTCGGCACAGGAAATACGACCCAAGTAACCATAACCAAGGCTTCGAAATGATCAAGTTACATTTTTTGGCATTTTATGGCAATTAAATTGTAATTCCGCCAGTCGTGCCTATATTATCGCCTGCCATGGTCCACGCCGGATGCGTTGGTATGGAGCCGGTAGCAGATCGCATGATATTTGTCTG
>ML393882.1:6086-28869 GCA_005239525.1 Nicotiana knightiana
TAATTGAGGGCCCTTTCAATCAACTACAACAAGAACGTAGTTGAACAAATAGAGATAAATCAACCAATCAAAACTATATTAATAACACAATAAGTTTATCCCCAACGGGTTCTACCAAAACCTTATATTAAATAAGTTAGCTAGACATGTTCATACGAATCAAACCCAAAATAAATTGCATAATTGAACTACAAAGTAATGAATAAAAGATGTAGAAATCAATGTTTTGTCACTTCAATGGTTTTTTCTCTTCNGCAGGAGACTAGGCATTTTGACTCTAAGGCCTGGATAAGGCCAGGCCAGGCCTGGTTTTAGGAGGCAAACGCCCCCCTAACGCCAGGGCCAGCCTGGCTTTAGGAGGCAAACGCCTGGATAAGGCCAGGGTGTTCCCTCTTCGCCTCTCAAGCGTATTTTCGACGTATTTGCATCCATTTAGCTCGGTTTCCATCTCCAATTCACCTACACATGAAATAAACTCCATTAAGCACATAAAAAGTGTATTTTTATCATTAATGCGCATAAACTGTAAGGCATATAACATGTTAAACTATGAATTCTAGTCTCGCATCATACTCCAAGCCTGTAGACTCGATATTTATTTATTTTCATGGGAAATAAAGAAAAAAAAAGTAAAAAGGGTAAGGAAACAACAACGCAACTTTCAAACTAATACTAAAATAGATAATTTCACAATATCTATATATTTATTCATGCCACCTGCCGCCTATGTCCATATTGCAGTCATATCCTCTGAGGCCGGCTGAGTTCCTTCAGGCTAAGTTTGTCGTCATGGATCAAGATCATTATGGTACTTGTCCTGATTATTATGTGATCATACAAATGTCTCTGAAGCACGCGGTTCAACCCATCATTCTTTTGTGTCGTCCTTTTTCTTCTTCTTGTAGGTTTCCGGAAAGACCTCAACATGAGTCACATCTCCCTCACGTTCCTTTTCCTGAAAATTAAAAAGTAATTAGATATACATACATATATACATAGATACATATATACACACACACACATGCTAGGGCCACTTCTCCTATGAACATGGTGTGAATCTTTTATCCGTTTTTGTGCTCTCTTCTCGAAGTTAACATTCACCTGATTTTTATGTGCAGGCTGTCATACGCACCTAACCTGCAAAAAGGAATAAATAATATTAGATAAATGAGGATAAGTATTAATAAATTTAATTTATTCTTACCTTAAATTGTTTTCACATATTCATTCTGATATGGTACAGTAACTATTTCCATGGATTTCACCGCTCATGAAAAATGGCTTAATAGCTCCGTTACCATGTTTGTAGCCTGATAGGATAGAAAAAGCCTGCATTAAATTTAACATATAAAATAAACATTCATTAAATCATTATATCCAAAATTTTATTGAAAGATTTTAAAAGGAAATTGAAGGTAAACTCACCCGTCGCCATGGGAACGATCATCAACCGATAAAGAGAATCTACTGTACAATCCCTCCAATGCACTCTCTCACGGTATCATCAATTGTAGAAGTATTAGTAGATGGGGATGCAACTGCGTGAGAGCCTCCAGTAATCAAGTTAGATATACTTGGAGCAGATGATGTTTGAGATGATAATTGAGTGGGCCATGTATGAGGCACAAAAGATGTACCACTATACTGGCTACTATTTTTTGTTATTGATAGAGTGGTATTCTCTACCCCTGTCAAATAAAATAGATGGGGAGAACTGTAAAAGAGAAGGAAAAAGAGCAAAAGATTAACAAATATAATAGGGGAAGAATGGATGACACATTGACTGCTACTATGATAGCTCGGGGATGCAATCGATAGTGAGCCATCTATACAAACAATTCCGATTCCGGAAGTGGACTTTTTGATATCGGAGTCGGATTCTGATAACGAAATTTGGTGTAGGCCCATAATGTTGAATATGATTTGTGTGCAACATTTGGGGTCAATCAGACGTGGTTTGATAGATTTCGGCATCGGTTGTGGAAATTGGAAGTTTCAAGTTCATTAAGTTAGAATTGGAGGGGTAATTCATAATTTTAGCGTCGTTTGATGTGATTCGAGGGCTCGACTAAGTTCGTAAAGTGTATTAGGACTGGTTGGTATGTTTGGTTAAGGTCATGGGGGACTCGAGTGTGTTTTAGATGCTTAACAAATCATTTTTGGACTTGGTAGAATTGCAGAAAATCTGGTGTCTAAGTTGTTGGTTTCCTTCATCGCGTTCGCGAGAGAGGTCTCATGTTCGCATAAGGCATCTGGGAGGCCAGCTGAGTTTGTTCTTCGTGTTCGCAATATGGATCTCGCATTCACGAAGATGTGGATCATTTAGCCTATGTGTTCCCGATATGGTCATCACTTTCGCATAGAGGAAAGTTCAGATGGAATTCCAGGCATTTAGCCTATGCGTTCGCGATGAGAGTCCCGCGTTAGCGTCGGGTCAGGCAAAGTAAGCTTCCTCGTTCACGAGGGGGCTCTCGAATTCGCGAAGGAGGTTTTGGTGTGAAGGAAAATTTGTGCTTCGCGAACGTGAGGGTGTGACCGCGTTCACGAAGAAGGAAATGCTTGGGCAGAATATATCATTTCAAAAATGAGGGTTTGGCCATTTTTATCAAAACTTATGTTTGAGAGCTCAGATTTGGACGAAATTTTGAGGAATTTTCAGAGACATTGGTTGGGTAATGATTCTACACTTCATTTTGGTTATATCCCACTAATCTATCATTAATTCCATCTTTAATTTCAGATTTGGGGTTGAAAATTTGGGCATAATGGGAAAAAGTTCTTCAACTACAATTATGAGTTTTGAAAGGCGATTTTAGGTCGGATTCGAGTAATTCTTGTATTGTTGGACTTGTGAGTTAATGGGTGTTCATATTTTTTGACTTTTACCTAATTCCGAGACGTGGGCCCGGAGAGGCTTTATGGGTCGATTTTCAAATTTCTTGCTTTAGCTTAAATTTTATTAATTAGATTAGTTTCTTATGGATATATTTACGGTATGTAATTGATTTTGGCTAGATTTGGGCCATTTGAAGTCGTATATTCGTGGGAAAAGCATTGCTACCGATTGATTGAGCTTGGTTCGAGGTAAGTGACTTGTCTAACCTTGTGTGGGGGAAATCCCCTTAGAATTTGGTGTTGTTATGATATGTGAGCGCTGTGTACGTGAGGTGACGAGTGCGTACACGGGCTATTTTTTGAAAAACCTGATATTTACGGAGTAATAACTTGTTTTCATCTTATTTGAGTATACTAGCATGTGTAGGTATCGTGTTAGCCTAGAATAGCATGTCTACGTGCCTTAATTGCTTATCTAAACTCTTTGCAGCATAGTTAGTGAATTGCTGCTTCATTTCTTGACTTGTACTTCTTCTAAACCTAGGTTTCTTGCTGTAACTGTTATCTTCATTTTGTTTGAGCTGCATATTTACTTTGGGACTACGGGATGATATCCCGGGAGATTGTCACGACCAAAACCGATGGGCCGCGATGAGTGCCCGAGTCCTACCTGTCGAACACCCTCAAGAATGCGACTAAGATATAAACATGAATAACATATGCTGAATTACGAGAATAACATGCCTGAGGAAAACATGTCCAAAAGACATATATACATATATATGCAGAATACATAGGGCAAGCCGACAAGGCTGCTATAACAAATTATACATCCAAAATTGGAAACAGACAAGGCCACATACTATGCAACTATACATAACTATCTACAGACCTCTAATGGAAATACAACTGTACAAAGGCAGGACTGAGCCACGTAATACCCATATATATATATATATATATATATATATATATATATATATATATATATATATATAAGCATATCGTACCAAAATCAAAAGCAGCTCCAGATCAAGTGGAGCACGCCAACTCTCGTTGATCAAGGATCCTAACAAGGGGGACTGTCGGCTTGCCTACCTGCATCTGTGGGCATGAAACGCATGCCCCGAGAATAGTGCATCAGTACGAATAATGTACTGAGTATGTAAGGCATGAAAATCAGTACATAAAAGACATAGGTAAAACATGGAATAAAGAAATCCATCTGTAAGTCTGAATAACTTTGTAAATTCTGAAACATTTATAATGTCATGCATGTGCATATAAATGTCATGCCATGCATATGTATAGGTGTACATAACATCATCAAGCCTCTAAGGGCATCCCATCATATCGTCTCGACCACTGTGGGTAACATCATCAACATATACCAACTGATCAGGTGGCGGTGCGTATATAATGCCGTAACCTTTTTCCAATATCTCATATATATATATATATAACACCATATGGTCATGGGTCAATGTACATGTATAAATGAATGAAATGCATGAAAATATGTTGATAATATCAATATTCCTTTCGGATAAACTTTAGCAACTGCGTATTATTCTGAGACCCATGAACAGAAGATATAATAATATGTCACATGGGGAATAAAAAAACACAGAGACCCCTAGTATTTCTATGAATAGAGTCGTCTATGAAAACTGTATGTTTGCTCGTTTCTTCTGTATAATTTGGATCATGCCAAAAAGAAATAAGGGGTAACCTTAACATACCTGAGTCGATTCTCTTGAGAAATATTACACCGCACTCCCTTAATATTGCAAAATATCACGTTAATTGAATTGTTGAAGGCTTGGGCGTTGCTGTCACGCCCCGAACCTAGGGAGGCGTGGCTGGTACCCGATGCCGTGCTGGACCGAGCGAACCACTCTGTAACTCATGATTGTTCGACCAAAATTAGAACATACATAGTTCGAGTTAGCTAGACTCATTCCTTTTGTAACTATCATGGGCCCACATAGCCATCGGCCGTAGCTCGGTGGTAAATGTGTAACTTCCCAACCGACCGTAGCTCGGTGGTAAATATGTAACTGCCCAACCAGTCGTAGCTTGATGTTAAATAAATATACATGACTGCCCAGCCAGTGGTAAATAATGATACATAACTGCCCAACCGGTGGTAACTGCCTGACCGGCGGTAGCACGGTGGTAAAATGCATGAAGATGCATGTATCACTATATTAAAAATATTAACATTTCTATCATATACCTCAATAGGAACTAGATACATACTTTGTCACGACCCCATTTACTCTCCGAAAGGTATCGTGGCGGCACCTAATCTCTACGACTAGGTAAGCCTAAATTTTTGCGGGAATAATAGAATCAATAAAGTAAAGAAAGAAAAGAACTTAAGTAGATATAACATAGCTGCTCAGCATGTACAATTTCACTTCCCAAAAGCCGGAATGTCACGACAGTCACAAGCTCTGTATTAAATGTAGCTCTATGCAATGAAATAGTGGAAAATACATAAGTCCTCTATTCCTATACTAGAGTATAAGGGGACTCGTGAGATTCTGCGGATGCGGCAGAATTACCTCGCAGTCTCCTGGCAGCTGCTAGAACGACTCCTAGCCACGATACTGGGTGCTGGTACCTGGATCTGCACATAGAAAACATGCACAGGAAAGGGCGTGAGTACTCCACAATTGGTACCCAGTAAGTGACAAGCCTAACCCCAGTCAAGTAGTGACGAGGTCAGGTTAAGGCTCTGTCATACCTCTTTTTTCCCGATAAGGGGTGGGGATAAGGGAGTTTTTCCAATTTAAGTGACATTATTCGAGTTTGGGATTGTTTATTTAATTTTTCAGAGTCGCCACCCGGATTATTTACGGTGTTCCGAGATACCATTTATTTTTAATATCCCAAATCGAGGAAATTTTGACTCTGTTTAAAAAGTCTACGAACCAGAAGACCGGGTAATAAATTCTATTAACTCGGGAGAAGGTGTTAGGCACTCCCGAATTCCGTGGTTCTAGCACGGTCACTTAATGATTCATACTTGGCTTATTTGACCTAATTACTCATTTTAGGACCTATGTGAATTTATCCTTTTATCGCTTTTAATTATTTGATTTGTTCGTATTTAAAAAATTATCTTAAGACAAGTTACGCGTACGTATACTCGTTTAGTTTTGATGCGCAAAAAAAAAACTCATGTCACGTGTACGTGTACATAATTAATAGCCCTTAATATTAAAATTATTTTGCCAAAGTCACGCGAGCGTGTACCTTGGTTTAATTTTGAAAATCGATGCTTAAATCATGTCACGCGTACGTGTACACAATTTGTCACGCTTAATTACTTAAGAAAAATTTAGCCAAATTCGCGCGAACGCGTACCTTAGTTTATTTTTGATATTGTATCTATGTCACGCGAACGTGTACATAAAAAAAGAAAAGATAACTTCATCAAAATCGAAAGCCTTCGGCACCCTAATGATCACAATTGTTTGTTACCCAAAAATTCAAGTAATCGATTGATTGTTTTCACATGGGTTTCATCTGAATAAACATAGATAGTTTTAGCAATGAGCAATATTAATGGATCAATAGAGTAAAAAGAAACGAACTTGATTAACATCATTTACTGTTTCTATTCAACCGTCAACTATATGAACTTAATAACAACTCAACATTGATTACACAAATTAAATAAGAAAAATCAACATTAATTACACAAACTTAATAACCAAAAATCAACATTGCACACCCATTAACACAAAACGGCTAATCCAAGTTACAAAATATGAATCATTGAATTGGTGACAAGCAAATTAGAACAAGAAAAATCGAAATAATTTGTGAAGAAAAAAGAAATATAAGCTGACCTTTATGCTAATCAATTCCACGTCGAACACTATTGGAATTCAACGACCAAAGAAACCTTGAAACAGAGCCTCTAAACTAAACCTCGTCGGCAACCTCAAAACTCGATTGAAGATTGTGTTTTAATGATGTTTTGTAGGCTGGTTTTGAAGGCTGCATTTTTGACTTCTACATGGTTGATTCTCAGTGGCTTAACGGAGGGATTTCAGAGTCGTTTTTGGATCTGTTTTTGAGTGATTTCAGAAACGAGTTTCAACTGGTTTTTGCTGGTTTTTTATAGTCACTGTTGGTCGTCATTATTGCAGCAGTTACAGCTGATTTTTGGTGGTTTAATGGAGGTTTTCATGGAGAAAAAGAGGATTTTTGGTGGTTGTTTGGACTTGAAGTTTAGGTAGTGTTCATGGCAGAAAATGGGGCCTCCTTTGAGAAAGAAAAACGTAACGAAGAAGGTGAAAGCCCAAATCTCCTCTCACTCTCAATTCTTTCACATTTAGATTTTTCTTTTGTTTTTTCTGTTCCTTTTCGTCTTTTCTCGCCTCTGTTTCTTCCTTTGAAGGTTCCCCCCTTCCCGTTGTATTTTCTTTTTTTGGCTTTCTGTCCGTCTTTTCTGCTCTCGAGGGGTCTACGGCTGAAGGGTGTGTATCAGTGGGTCATTTGGAGAAATAAGAGTGAAGAAGAAGAAGGGAGAGAGGTGCGCTGTTCGTCTGTTTTTGGAAGGGTGGAAACGGTTGATGGAGTGTGTTCCCTAATGTGTAATTTGCTGATGGTTCCCCTCAAAAGAACCTAAGGGTTAGGGTCTTTTGTAGGAAAGGGGGTATGGGCTTGGCATTTATGGGCTTAAAATTGGGCCAATCAAACTTAAAATTGTGGTCTTCTCACATAAAACAAGACAAAAAATTAGTTCAAAAATTTTCTTCTTATTTTTTTTTTGGAAAAATAAAATATCAATACTGTTTTTGTATATAATAATTTTTTTTAATTTTATGAAAGGTAGATAAACTAAAAGCAACTAGATTAAATATCAATTAGCTAAATAAAAGAAAATATTTTTGTAATTTTCATTTTGTGATAAAATAAAGTAAAAGAGTCAAAACTAGCTAAAAATAGCGATATTAGACCTAAACTAAATATTTAAACGCTAAAAAGTATAAAATCTCGGGAGGGTAAAAAATTATATGTCTACAGCTGCCCCTTTTTGATTGGAAAAGCGAAGAGTTTTCAGACAAAGAACGACGATACAGTTTTTTTGACCCGACCCTTATTTAGAGAGACCAAAAAATAAAAGAAAGGAGAATGTGACCGAACCCTGGTATCTGAGCTGCCTACATATCCTTGGCTATAAAGGGATCGGGCGACGTGTAGTTCAGAAGTAGGAAGAGAGAAGGAGTATACCAAGGTGGAGAGCCGATTGAGGTGCCGTTCCAATGAGGTTCCGATCCGCGGCCTTATTATTACATCAAAACCAAAAATAAAAAAGACTACTAAGTCTGTCAGCTATGAGTTACAAGATTCCTATCTATGAGTCTTCTGAAGCTTGATCTTGAGTCTTGGTTGATTCTTTATGCGGACTCTGATCTGAATCTTGATGCTTGTTAGCTGCAGGTGCTAGTTCGTTCTTCCTTTAGCTTTACGCACGAAGGGACATGCAAAGCTCGTGACTTCAATCATGTCTTGCGCAATCCACATCTTATCTGCTTCTTTATTTTTTGATTCACTTCTTTTTTCTTTGGATTGAGACATCTTCTTTTGGTCATCCCGTATTGTCGACTCGCATTCTTGAGGCGAGCTTCTGATACTTCTAACTTGAATTGAGTTCTGAAATGACTTCTCTCATTCTCCAGGTGGGCGCCTGATACTACAACAAAGCCAAAATAAACTCCCTCGTTCTTCAGATGGATGCCTGATGCTGACCTAGAACTTGAAATAAATTGCCTCATTCTCCAGGTGGGTGCCTGATGACTCAAAACTTGAAAAGAATTCCCTCATTTTCCAGGTGGGTGCCTGATGCTGGCTTAAAATTTGAAATGAATTCCCTCGTTCTTTAGGTGGGCGCCTGATGTTTTCTTAAAGCTTGAAACAAATTCCCTCATTCTCCAGGTGGGCACCTGATGACTTAAAACTTGAAATAAATTCTCTCGTTATCTAGGTGGGCGCCTGCTACTACAACAAAACAGACAAAACAAAATAAAATTTTCTGCCCCAATTTGCACTAGGGAGATTTGTGAGTTTTTAGAAGAACTGTAAATCACCTATGCTATTGATGAAGGATGCCACGATGAGAGTAAAATTAAAGACTCGACTAGGATGTGCGTCTCTTGTGAGTAAACCAAGAAAACTTTGACTAGCAGATGCGTCTGCTAAAAATGTGAATGTTTTAAACTAGGAAGTGCGTCTCCTAAGGGTGAAACTTGAATGAATCAAACTAGGAAGTGTGTCTCCTAAAGAAATAAAATCTAAAAACCCAAACTAGGAAGTGCGTCTCCTAGATATAAGATTGAACTTGCGAAAAGCAGAAACTTAAGCTTGACTAAAGTAAAAACTGACCCTATTCTCCAGGCGGGACCCCTGATTTCAAGAAAACTAAAGATTGATAACTTAAGTTCATCAAACTAGTTTTTTTTTGGTATCTTAGAAGAAAGATTCATCAGACTAAGATTTTGATCCTAGGAGAAAGTTCATCAGACTAGGTCTTCTATTTTAGGAGAAAGATTCATCAGACTAAGATTTTGATCCTAGGAGAAAGTTCATCAGACTAGGTCTTCTATTTTAGGAGAAAGATTCATCAGACTAAGATTTTGATCCTAGGAGAAAGTTCATCAGACTAGGTCTTCTATTTTAGGAGAAAGATTCATCAGACTAAGATTTTGATCCTAGGAGAAAATTCATCAGACTAGGTCCCTTATTTATTTTTATCTTAGGAGAAAAATTCATCAGACTAAGATTTCTATCCTAGGAGGAAGTTCATCAGACTAGGCCTTCTATCTTAGGAGAAAGATTCATCAGACTAAGATTTTGATCCTAGGAGAAAATTCATCAGACTAGGTCCTCTATTTATGTTATCTTAGGAGAAAGATTCAACAGACTAAGATTTCTATCCTAGGAGAAAGTTCATCAGACTAGGTCTTCTATCTTAGGAGAAAGATTCATCAGACTAAGATTTTGATCCTAGGAGAAAATTCATCAGACTAGGTCCTTTTTTTTTTTGTTATCTTAGGAGAAAGATTCATCGGACTAAGATTTTTATTGGTAGAAAATCCATCAGACTAGGACTTTTATCCTAGGAGGAAAAATATGTGAAGAGTAATGGCAAAATTATATGCACACCAGCAAGACGAATAAAGGTAAAGATTTGAGAAACTTTCCTTTGTCGAATTTTCTCTTCTCTTTTTGTTTTTTTTTCTGTGGAATCACTTTCTCTGCACTGCTTTGTTCCTGTTTCAAACAAAGAAAATTTTGACAGTTAAAAAAGTGGTGGTCGGTTTGTGTCCTTGAGTCTTTGGCACCTTGGTTTTTGCTCAATCAACTTGAGTCAATTTCAAGAGATCTTTTGCTCTGCATCAACCCTGATTGTTTCAAACCCAGTACCATTTGTATTTGTGGCTCAGTCAGCCTTATCTCAAAAGATATTTCTTTTCTTGGATAACCTTTTATGATATCGTGAATGACTTTGCTTTTGGAGTAATTTGTTTGTCAGAGAGAATCACAACTGGTAAGAGCCTTTTGCATGATGCGCACACTTCATGGTCATTGTTCGGTATTACAGAGGATCCCTAATTAACCTTGAGGTTATCTTTGCTTGCTGTGACCGAATAGGCCGACAAGAGTCTTTGCATGAACCCTCAATGCATGTTGACTGTAAAAACTGAGTGTGCTGGCCAAATTTACTTTGTGCAACTGAAAAGCTGGTAGCAGATTTTGAAATCTTTTCTTGCTTGTTTTAACAAGGACTGACTCAGAGTGAAGGACACAATGATGTAAAGAAACAAGTGTTAACAAGAAATGCCCCTGTCAGAAGGACATAAAGGAGAGTTATTTATTTATTTTTATGCTGTAACTAGCCTTAATGATCATGACATGCATTTTGGACTTAACGTCCTGATCTATCAAACTGATCTAATCTTTCCTTTTACCATTCCTATGACCTTTGAAGTCAGACTTGTTTTTGCCAATTCTTTGCTTCAGCTTCACGACTCACTTTCGACCAGTGGTGCCCTAAGGGGTTTTCACGAACAAGCCTCTCTCATTTATTTTTCTCTACTTACCATCGCCTTACAGTGCCCGTGAGGGTTTTCACTAGTAAGACTCTCTCATTTTTTTTTTGTGAGCAACTTGACAGTGTTCTATATCGTGTGACAACCGTTGATCATTGCATGCTTCTCTTGGCATTATTGAAGGCATATTAGGAGGTCTTTATTTGGAAGGGTTTTTGGATAGGGTTTGAAATAAGCTCTTTGCCCCTGTTTCAGATCTTGGAGGATTTTTGGATTTTTTTTTTGAATTCTTATTTGGTTGGACCGAACCGTTTAAGGCTGCCTACATATTCTTTTTTATTTTTTTAGGAATCAGGTCTAACGTAGTTCAAACAGCTGACCTAACTATTTTTCATCTTTCTTTCTTTTTGTCATTGTAACGACCCGACCGGTCGTTTTGCATTATCGGACCCTGTTCCCCTAAATGAAACTTCCCATAGCGGCTTTTTATGATTTATGACTTGCGAGGACTGGTGGTCCGGGATTCGAGGGTGTTTAGAGTGCTATAAGAACAATTGGTTCCTTAAGGTTAGCTTTTAAGGCGAAGTTTGACTTCGGTCAACAATTTGGGTAACCGACCTCGGAATCGAGTTTCGTCGTTTCTGGTAGCTTTGTGTGATAATTTTGGACCTGGACGTATATTCGGAATGGGTTTCTGATGGCCCGGGGGCATTTTGGCGCCCGATATTGAAATAAGCAGTTCTTTAAGTTCCTATGTTGGTTTGGTATGTGTTTTTGTGTTATCGAGGTCCGAACGGAATTCCGAAATTGGGAATAGTTTCGTTATGTTAATTATGACTTTCCTGCAAAATTTGGTGTCATTCCGAGTTGTATAGATCGGTTCGACGCGTTGTTAGCGAAGTCTAGAAAACTTAAAGTTCCTAAGTTTGGTTCTTGGGGTGTTGAGGTGTGATTTTGATTTTTAGCGTTGTTTTGGGTGTTCCGAAGGCTCGAGCGAGTCCGTATTATGATTTGGTACTTGTTGGTATATTTGGACGGGGGCTCGGGTGGCCCAGGTGCCTCCGGACACCACACGAGGCCAAAAATCAGCTGCTGGTGCACCTGTTCTGGTGTGACCGCAGATGCGGTTGACCGGTCGCAGGTGCAGGACCGCTCATGCGGTCCCAGCCTCGCAGGTGCGACCCCCACTGGTTTGGCCAATTCACACAGGTGCAGACAAAGTTCCGCAGGAGCGGAGACGCAGGTGCGGTCTCCACTCTGCAGGTGCGGGCCCAGGTTCCCCAGTCCATTTCCGCAGGTGCGAGCCTTTATCGCAGGTGCGGTCCTCGAGCCGCAGGTGCGAAAACACTGTCCAGACAGTGTGTTTTTATACACGGGTCTTAACACATTTTTCTCATCTTCTTCTTCTTCCTTAGGGCGATTTCCACTATTGTTGAGGGGCAAACGACCTGGTCATTTAAGATAAGTAAAATCTACTCTAATATTAGCTTCATGCATTGGATTTCTAGCTTAATCAACTACCTAAATTAGTGAAAAATCAAGAATTGGGTAGTAACCTAGAGCTTGCGATAATTTAAGAATTTACCCGTGAATTTGTTATGGAATCAAGTAAGAATTGTATATTAATGATCCTTAGGCTTTGGGTGAGTGTTCCCTTCGAGAATTATTGGAATCCGAGCGTGTGGGCCCAGGGTTGGATTTTGGAAATTCTTTAAGAATGTTGAATTATTGAATAAATAGGATAATTTCCCTACTTTGAGCATGCATTGATGTCATTATACGGTATTTGTCTAGTTGCAAGTCCTCGGGTGTAGAGTTCGGAGATTCGGGCGCATCCTTGGTCCAAGGGATAGATTCGACACGAGGTGAGTCTCATTTCTAACCTTGTAAGAGGGAATTGTCCCCATAGGTGTTATATCTATGCTGTGTGTAATGTTTTGGTGGCTACGTGTGTACAACGTGACGAGAGTCCGTACGTGGAGACTATCGTGCTATGTCGGGTAGTTTTAGGACTCACGAGCATGCCATTACGTGCCTTATGTGTATCTTTAGCCAAACTTTGAGTTGCTTATTATCTTTGAACCAGTATGCTTATAATCTTTGAACTAGTATGCAAATGGTAGAGAGTTTCCTCTGAATTTCCAGTGAAATAAATCCTTGTTACAAGTATAGCCTTTACTGAGCTTATTGATAAATACGATATATATATATAAATGTGTCAGCACCCGAGTCGCAGGTATGATTCGCGAGCGGGGGAAGCTCTACGTCCATTCAGTGTCTAGATATTTCCTTATGACTCCAACCGATTGTCTTACCCTTGTGTGCGCTTGGGCTATTGGGTACTGTTTTCCATTGATATTGATTTGACAGATATTTGGGGGAAAAAGGAAAGTGTACATTGTTGCTTATTCAGTAGTTTCCTGTATTTCTGTATTTGATAGGTATTTGCTGCTTACTGCCTCAAATGTCTACTGCATTCCGTATATCCTGTTTTACATTATTACTGTTGGGCCTTAGTGAGTGTCATGTCGATCTCTCGTCACTACCACTTCGAGGTTAGGGGGGATACTCACTGGGTACATATATATTTATGTACTCATGCTGTACTTCTATACTTAATTGTACATGTTCTGAGGCTAGTGTTTCTGGTTATCCGATCGGAGCTTGACTTATCTTCTGGACCGGACTCCTCGGTGATCTGCACCCCCTTGACGCTTCTCAGCTGTGCTATGGAGTTATCTTTTTGTTTATTTCTGTCTATTCCTCTCAGATAGCAGTACCGTTTTGTATCATCTTTTGTATATTTTACTAGTTCGCCTGTTGACTTGTGACACTAGTTCCTGGCACGCACATAGTAGACTCTTATTTTGGGACTGTATATATATTGGATCACGATCATTTTGGATGGGTGTATTTAAATTGGTAAATGTTTCTGCTTTTATTTAAATGAGCTAAGTTTAAAACTTCGGGAAATATGTAGGATTGGTATGTAAATAAGGAAAATCTCACTAGTAAACAACTGTTGGCTTGCCTGACTCCGGTGTTGGGCGCCATCACGACCCGTGTGGGATTTTGGGTCGTGACACTCATGTTTTTCTTTCTCATTTTTCTTTCTTTCTCTTTTTTTTTTCAAAAACAAATTACCCCAGCTTCTTATTTTTAGGGCATAGATCTCAGACTGTTATTTTTCTTCTTTTTTTTTTTCATTTGAACTTTCTAATTGTTGCCCAGTTTGTACTCTTGGGGAATGTATATTTTTTCATTTTTGTTTTTTTTCATTTTCACTTTTTTTTTTCATTTTCTCTCTTCTTTTTTTTTTTTGGACTTTTGACTCCAAACTTGATTCCAAGAGAGGGTGGTCAAATAAAATAACACAGGCTCAAAAGGGGTAACAAAGGGTATAAAGTGTTTGGGTAGCAGAAAAAGGGCATTCTCGACCTCGAGAAACGCCAAAATATATTATCTTTTTGCGATCACAACATTGATGAACATGTCTATTTTCTTGGTGTGTCGCGGTCGAAAGACACTTTCTTTCCTTTTATGTCAAACTTTCAACCAAGCCTCAATTGATTAAACATCCTCAAACCCCATCTTCACAATGATTTGAAGGTGAATTTTACAAGACCTTAATTCCAAAGTATTTCAAATCTTTATTCATCCTCAAAAGTGTCTCTTTCTCACTTATCTCATTCAAGACTAAATCAGTTTTTTTTTAAGATCTGGTCAAAATTTTCGCATGCATGTCATATCACTAAAACTAGCGGGAAAGAACTAAGCATTGAATATCACAAAAGGAAAAATTGTATTTCACTGAGTAAACAACAAGACGAACAACCTAAAATCCGAGTTACAACCCTAAAATAAATCGGATAATGAAAATAGCAACAAAACAGACAGACAAGACTCACACAAACAAAAAAGAAGAGTAGAAGGGTTTGACTCAATAAAACAAATAAAATCTGGATCACAACCCTGAAATAACCCAGATAATAGAAAAAACATCAAAACAAGCTACCAAGATTCCTTCCTCATGAGGAGGGAATGAATTTTCAATTGCTAAACTTGACATTTAGCCACAAATTTGCTCATCAGAATCACTATGGCCTTCTTCAATTCCAGTCGGCAAGTTCCCGAGAGGATTCTCATACTCCATGTCACCATGCATCATCCCCACAAGGTGTGCATCATCATGTGCAGGTAAAGGGTTCTGCGTGATATTCTGGGTGTCACTGTCTTAGATCACAATCAGTTTTTTCTGGATCATCCTTTCTATTTCTCTTTTCAAATCGCGACAGCTTTCAACATTGTGCCCCTGGGCATTGGAATGGTATTCACACCTTTTAGAAGGGTCAAAGCTTCTTGCACGTGGATCCACATGATTTGGAGAATAGGTGCGATCATGTCAAAATGCTTTAATTTCTCAAACAAGCTTGCATATAACTCTCCTATTGGTGTAAAATTATCTTTCAACCTTTGTTACCCTCTATACCCCTGGCTTAGGTGTGGGTTATAGGGCCTTTGAAAACTCTGTGGAGGATGCCAGAGACTTTGGGGTGCTGGTACTCGCCTTCTGGGGCATCTTGGTGGCTGGACAACATACTCAGGTGGAGCAAAAGAGTATTGTGGGTACTGATGTGGATAGTAGTGCTCAGGGGAGTCATGGGAAGCCTGATGAAGCTGCTCATAACTTTGAGATTTTCTCCTAAGACCTCTTCTCGGCACTGTTGTCATCATGGTTTCTTCATCACTCACGTTCATGTCATCAAAATTACCTGATTCAATTTGAACAGCCTGAGTTGCAGCTTTGAGAGCTGTTTGACTTATAATTTTGCTTGTATTAAGGCTATTCTCTACCATTTCTCCTATTTTGATTGCTTCCGAGAAGGATTTTCCAACTGACGACATCATGTTTTGAAAATAATCTGGCTCTTGAGCCTGAAGGAAGACAATGATTAGCTCATGGTCATCCATGGGTGACTTAACTCTAGCTGCTTGCTCTCTCCATTTAATGACATATTCCCTGAAACTTTCAGTTGGTTTCTTCTTCAGGTTTGAAAGGGAATTGCAGTCTGGGGCGATGTCAATGTTGTATTGGAATTATTTGACAAAGGCTCGGGACATGTTAGACATACCGGTGAGAGGTATCTTGATCAATAAACCATTCAGAGGCTACCCTCACAAGGCTTTTTCCAAAATAAGCCATTAGCAATTCTTCATTTTTTCCTGCACCTCTTAGCTGATTGCAATACCTTTTCAAGTGGGCTATGAGGTGTCCATGTCCATCATACTTTTCAAATTTGATAGTCTTGAAACCAAGTGGCAAACGAACATCGGGGAACATACATAGATCCTTGAAGGAAATACTCTTCTAACCTGCCAACCCTTGCATGTTTTTCAACTGTCGTTCTAAGCTACTCACTCTTTGGGTAATTTTTTCATGTGCCATCTTTCGGGCAGGCTTCTCAATCTTTGCCGGAAGATCAAATAGGTACGAATGGTACTCAGGAGAATGATACTGTTCTTGATGGGTAGAAAATTGTGACTCATGAGTTTTCTTCTGTACCACTGTTGGTTGTGGGACAGTGAAGATAGGCATAACAACAGCGGTTGTCTGATTAGTTGTCAATGGCACACTTTGGGAGCATGCAACAGAAGTTTCAGCTGTAGTCGTACAACTGGGATAAAGACTGAACCCAGGGGGATAAAATTTATCAGACAATGAGACCTGAATGGTAGTAGTCGAGACAGATGTGAACTCTAGGAAACCACAAATAGAAAAAGGCGGTCCTTGGCCATTGGCCCATGCTTGACACATTTCAGTCATTTTCTGTTTCAATACTCTATTTTTCTCAACCGCAGTAGACTCTTGTTGAACCCTCTGACCCTGAGTCTCATGATCGCTCGTAACAACTTCGATGTTAGTTGTCATTCTTCCCTTGGATTTTGTGTTGTCAGCTTACCACAAACCGACCACCTCAAGCTTTCTTCACAATTCAAAACAACAGATACGTTAGAATGGACTCAGTTGGCCCTTATTATTATCCTTCTTTTTTTGATTTGATCTTTTTTCACTTTCTTCTTTTTTCTAAAATCATTCGATCGAACCTGATATGGGTTTCCTACGTATCATGTGGGAACATGAATAAGATTTTGCGTAGTTCGGGAAGATTGGGAATAAAGTAAATAACCTAACTCTTTTTGTTTTTTTTTTGGATTTTGAATTTCTTCTTGTATATTTTTTTTTTCGAAACAAAGGCTTAAAAAGAAGAAAGAAAATATTTGGATTTAGATTTTTTTTCTTTTTGTTCTTTTTTTTTGAAAGAAAAAACTTCTAAAGAAAAAAGGAAATATTTTTGAATATTGAATTTTCTTTTCAATTTTCGAAAGAAGAACGAAAATATTTTTGGATTTTTTCGAAATTTTTGAAAGAAATACTTCTAAAGAAGAAAGAATTTTTTTTTTTTTTGGAGTTTTGAATTTTTTTTTGAATTATTGGGAAAAAGACTTCTAAAAAAGGTAGAAAATAATTTCTTTTTTGGATTTTGATTTGATTTTCTTTTCGAATGAAAGACTTCTAAAATGAAAGAAAATATTTTGGTTTTAAATTTTATTTTAAAAGTTTTTTTAAGGAAAAAGTTCTAAAGAAGGAATTAAAGGAAACTATTTTTGGATTTTTGAAAATTAGGGTCTCAAAGAAAGGTTTTTCTAAAGGAGGAAATAAGGAAAATATTTTTGGATTTTTAAAAAATTGAGGTCTAAAAGAAAGACTTTCTAAAAAAAGGAAGTAAAGGAAAATATTTTTAGATTTTTGAAAATTGGGATCAAAGAAAGACTTTTTTAAAGAAGGAAATAATGAAAAATATGTTTGAATTTTTTAAAATTGGGGTCAAAGAAAGACTTTTTTAAAGAAGGAAATAGTGGAAAATATTTTTGAATTTTTGAAAATTGGGGCCAAAGAAAGACTTTTTGAAAGAAGGAAATAGTGGAAAATATTTTTGGATTTTTGAAAATTGGGGACTCAATGAGAGACTTTTCTAAAGTATGAAATAGAGGAAAATACTTTTGGATTTTGAAAATTGGGGCCTACAAGAAAGACTTTCTAAAGAAGTAAGTAAAGAAAAATATTTTTTTTGGACTTTTGAAAATTATGGGCCGGAACCAATGAGGTTTGCCTTCGTATCTCACATCCGGTGAGAATCAGACTCCCGTAGTTATGCCAGTTTTGACGAAAGAGGGAAAACGTGGCACTTGAGATTTTTGGCTCATTTTGAAATGTCATTTTCTTCTTTTTTTTTTTCAAAATTTTTGGCAGAGTTTCGAGGCATTTTCAAATACCGGGGTTTTCAGAACCGGGTGAATTTTTTATTCTATCTCACTCTTGGTTTTTGTATTATTTTTATTTCTTAAGCCAGTCGACCCACAAACCGAAATAAATAAATGCACACGTAGCAGGTAAGATGCATCAGGGTAGTCTTTCATTTCGGGTACACCTGTCCTAGACGGACCCAACCCCTGTGTTGAGTCCCTTAAGTTGAGTGCACGTGATGCAAATAATCGTTCCTATTAGGGATCCGGCATGAGATTTTGTTATTCTAGGTTTAAAGCTGGGGCTGTGTTCTAGACTTGTCTTACCCGAGCGGACAACTCGAGTTGAAGTGGGAGCAACGTACCGGGAGCACGAAAGTCTCCCGAGGGGATAGAGGGGGTGAGGATAAGGGAGTTTTTCCAATTTAAGTGACATTATTCGAGTTTGGGATTATTTATTTAATTTTTCAGAGTCGCCACCCGAATTTTTTACGGTGTTCCGAGACACCATTTATTTTTAATATCCCAAATCGAGGAAATTTTGACTCCATATAAAATGTCTGCGAACCAGAAGACCGGGTAAGAAATTCTATTAGCCAGGGAGAAGGTGTTAGGCACTCCTGAATTCCGTGGTTCAAGCACAGTTCCTTAATGATTCATACTTGGCTTATTTGACCTAATTACTCATTTTAGGACCTATGTGAATTTATCCTTTTACCGCTTTTAATTATTTGATTTGTTCGTATTTAAAAAATTATCTTAAGACAAGTTACGCGTACGTATACTTCGTTTAGTTTTGGTGCGTCAAAAAAAAAATCATGTCACGCGTACGTGTACATAATTAATAGCCCTTAATATTAAATTATTTGGCCAAAGTCACGTGAACGTGTACCTTGGATTAATTTTGAAAATCGACGCTTAAATCATGTCACGCGTACATGTACACAATTTGTCACGCGTACATGTACACAATTTGTCACGCTTAATTACTTAGAAAAAAATTTAGCCAAAGTCGCGCGAATGCGTACCTTAGTTTATTTTGATATTGTATCTATGTCACCGAACGTATACATAAAAAAAGAAAAGACAACTTCATCAAAATTGAAAGCCTTCGGCACCCTAATGATCACAACTGTTTGTTACCCAAAAATTCAAGTAATTGATTGATTGTTTTCACATGGGTTTCATCTGAATAAACATAGATAGTTTTAGCAAGGAGCAATATTAATGGATCAATAGAGTAAAAAGA
Organism: Nicotiana knightiana; assembly: GCA_005239525.1. Classification (NCBI taxonomy): domain Eukaryota; kingdom Viridiplantae; phylum Streptophyta; class Magnoliopsida; order Solanales; family Solanaceae; genus Nicotiana; species Nicotiana knightiana. Next base: position 25,548 of record ML393882.1, read on the forward strand.
AACGAACTTGATTAACATCATTTACTGTTTCTATTCAACCGTCAACTATATGAACTTAATAACAACTCAACATTGATTACACAAATTAAATAATAAAACTCAACATTAATTACACAAACTTAATAATCAAAAATCAACATTGCACACCCATTAACACAAAACGGCTAATCCAAGTTACAAATTATGAATCATTGAATCGGTGACAAGCAAATTAGAACAAGAAAAATCGAAACAATTTGTGAAGAAAAAAGAAAAATAAGTTGAACTTGATGCTAATCAATTCGACGTCGAACACTATTGGAATTCAACGACCAAAGAAACCTTGAAACGGAGCCTCTAAACTAAACCTCGTCGGCGACCTCAAAACTCGATTGAAGATGGTGTTTTAATGATGTTTTGCAGGCTGGTTTTGAAGGTGGCTCAGGTGACGTTTTGGCTATTCCATGACTGCATTTTTGACTTCTACATGGTTGATTCTCAGTGGCTTAACGGAGGGATTTCAGAGTCTTTTTTGGATCTATTTTTGAGCGATTTCGGAAACGAGTTTCAACTGGTTTTTGCTGGTTTTTTACAGTCACTGTTGGTCGTCATTATTGCAGCAGTTACAACTGATTTTTGGTGGTTTAATGGAGGTTTTCATGGAGAAAAAGAGGATTTTTGGTGGTTGTTTGGAGTTGAAGTTTAGGTAGTGTTCATGGCAGAAAATGGGGCCTCCTTTGAGAAAGAAAAATGTAACGAAGAAGGTGAAAGCCCAGATATCCTCTCACTCTCAATTCTCTCACGTTTAGATTTTTCTTTTGTTTTTTCTGTTCCTTTTCGTCCGTATTTATCTCTTTTCTCGCCTCTGTTTCTTCCTTTTCAGGTTCCCCATTTCCCGTTGTATTTTCTATTTTTGGCTTTCTGTCCGTCTTTTCTTCTCTCAGGGGGTCTACGGCTGAAGAGTGTGTATCAGTGGGTTGTTTGGAGAAATGATAATGAAGAAGAAGAAGGGAGAGAGGTGTGCCGTTCGTCTGTCTTTGGAAGGGTGGAAACGGCTGATGGAGTGTGTTCCCTATTGTGTAATGTGCTGATGGTTCCCCCCAAAAGAACCTAAGGGTTAGGGTCTTTGTAGGAAAGGGGGTATGGGCTTAGGAATTATGGTCTTAAAATTGGGCCAATTAAACTTAAAATTGTGGTCTTCTCACATAAAACAAGACAAAAAATTAGTTCAAAAATTTTCTTCTTATCTTTTTTTTTTGGAAAAATAAAATATCAATACTATTTTTGTATATAACAATTTTTTTTTAATTTTATGAAAGATAGATAAACTAAAAGCAACTACATTAAATATCAATTAGCTAAATAAAAGAAAATATTTTTATAATTTTTATTTTGTGATAAAATAAAGTAAAACAGTCAAAACTAGCTAAAGATAGCGATATTAGACCCTAAACTAAATGTTTAAACGCAATAAAGTATAAAATCTTGTGGAGGGTCCAAAATTACATGTCTACAGGCTCTACTGGAGGTTTATAGTAAAAACAGTTTAAAATCTGACAGAGAGATGTAATAATCTAAGGCACAACAATATAAATAATGAGCTAAAAGAAAATAATAACAGGGAGTCCTCGGCTCAGCACAACTTATCTCACAGCAACAAATATGCAATGCAGTATAGGGGGAAAGCTCCCAGAATCTCGTCCGTAGTCCTAATTTAAATATGCAATGCAGTACAGAGGGAAAGCCGGAATCTCGTCCGTAGTCCCAATTTAAATATGCAATGCAGTAGAGGGGAAAGCTCCTAGAATCTCGTCCGTAGTCCCAATTTAAATATGCAATGCAGTACGGGGGGAAAGCTCCCGGAATCTCGTCCGTAGTCCAAATTTAAATATGCAAACGCGAATAAATACCGGATACAATTTAATTTTAACACTTCAAGAAAGGATCGCAGGCAAGAGTACGGATAACACTACCTAAACATGGTGCACATAGTGACATTTAGGAGGAATTCGAGTAAAACAGAAAGACATGCTCTTTCCTAATCTAAACTACACAGTTAGTTCATGAAACATGGAAATAGGAATAAAAATGATGTATGTCATGGAAGAAAAAAATGAGGTTTTAGCAATAATGGCATGTGTACGCACTCGTCACCTCACGTACATGGCACCCATTGTCACACCTCCTTTTTCCTCCGGTAAGGTTGGATAAGGGAGTTTTTCCGCTTTAAGTGACATTATTTGATTTTGGGATTATTTATTAATTTCAGAGTCGCCACCCGGATTTTTACGGTGTTCCGGGACACCATTTTATTTTAAAATTCCAAACCGAGGAAATTTTGACTCTGTTTTAAATTTCCCGCGAACTAGAAATCCGGATAAGGAATTCTGTTAACCCGGGAGAAAGTGTTAGGCACTCCCGAATTCCGTGTTTCTAGCACGGTCGCTCAACTATTAATATTTGGCCTAATTATCTAATTATTTACATATTTTAAACCTATTGTGCTTTTTAGCATTTTTTCACTTTTTAAACCGCTTTTAATATTTATGGATTTATCTTGAAATAAGTCACGATGTCGTGCACTTATTTATTTTTGGACACATTATAACTATGCCACATGAAATGCACCCGCAATTACAACATGTGATTTTTATTATAGTTTGAAGTTGAAGACGGGGACATGAGTTGTCGCACTCGCGTGTAGATTACGTAGTCAAGACTATGGTCGTGACGGTTTTATAATGCTCATTTGTGGTGATGTTTGAGTTTTCTATTTTTGAAAGAGCATTTTAGTTTTAAGATCGATTAGGACATTTATGGATTTATCTTGGACAAGTTACGATGAAGTACACTTGTTGTTTTTGAGCACATGGCAAAAACGTCACGTGAAATGCACCCGTGATTGCTATGTGTATTTTTATTAGTTATTTAGAGTTAAGGGCCGAGGGCATGAGTTGCCACTCCCGAGTGTAATTTATTGTAGTTTTGGGATAATGATCAATTTAGTCAAGTTTCAAAGTAAAGGTATTCATTCTACCTAAGGATTACCTAAAATGATGTTCGAAAGCCTAAATGTAACATGTTTTGGGCTTTGGCCATATTTTAGCCCAGTTTTATCATTTAACTCTTTGGCCAATCCTAATTGTGACTAATTTTGCAATAAGGGTAAAGCCTTTGATTAATTAGAGTACTTCATGATAGGTCAATAAACCGAGTTTCGCAAGACTTAAAACAATCCATATTTCAGTCTAACAAAAGTAGAAATATGCTAATACAATATACATCATTCATGGATATATATATATATATATATATATATATATATATATATATATATATATAT
>ML393883.1:0-58225 GCA_005239525.1 Nicotiana knightiana
CATACCAAGAACACTAAAATCGGACCACAATTGCCCACTCAAATCCTCAAAAGAAGAATCAAAATTCCCATGCACCCCTTGTTCCCCAATTTTGTTCAATTCCAGCAATTTCTATGGTTTAATCACTTAAAAATAGACATAAAAACGAGTTATGAAGTTAAGAACCTTACCTCTAAGTGATTCCCTACAATTCCCTCTTCAATCCTCTCAAAAGTGCTCCCAACTCGTCAACAATGGAGAAAAATATGAGCCCATTTCACATAACAGGCCTTTAAAACATTCTGCCCAGCTAATATAGTTTCTTTACTGTGATCGCAAACATTGGCACGCAATCGCGATACACAGACCAACCAACTAATGAGATCGCAGACCAATACACGTGATTGCATAGAACAAATTCTCCACCCACACGATCGCACTGCCTAACCCGACCAACCTACGTGATCGCAATCCTAACCACGCGATCGCGCAAAAATAAATGCCCGCCCTACTATTTTACCCTACGCGATAGCAAACATCCTCACGTGATCGCGTAGAAGCAAACCAGAACCTCACACCAGCAGAAATCTGCCCAGTTTTCAAGCCAAGAATTGGTCCGTTAATCACCCGAAACACACCTGAGGCCCTCGGGACCTTAACCAAACATACCAACATATCCCATAGCATCATTAAAACTTAGTCGAGCCTTCGAAACACCAAAAACAATGCAACAACACCAAAATCGCATCAAGTTCAAGCCTATGGACTTTGAAATTTCCAAATTTCGCCAACTACGTCGAACCCAACAAAAACACCTCCGATTGACCTGAAATTTTGCAGACATATCCAAAATGACATTAAACCTACTCCAACTTCCGGAATTCCATTCCGACCACGGTAGCCTATTTTCCACTGTCGACCGGAAATCACCAAAAACTAACTTTCGCCAATTCAAGCTTAATTCTTCACCGGACATCTAAACTTCATTCCGAACACACTCTGAAGTTTCAAATCACCTAACGAAGCTATATGAGCCATAAAATCTGCATTCCGAGGTAGTTACCAATAAGTCAACCCTCAGTTGGCTTTCTCAACTATTAGGCTACTTTAAAAGGCTAAATGCCTAAACTCTCACCATAACCACTCAGGACCCAAACCAACTGACCCAACACAACAACAACAAGCTAGAAATGTATAACAAATGCATAAATGGGGGAAACGGGTTAAATCTCACGGAACGACCGGCCGGGTCGTTACATCCTCCCTCTCTTAAACAAACGTTCGTCCTCGAACGGGTCTAGAAATATTCCTGGAGTCTCAAATAAGTGAGGATATCTGTCCCGCATCTCCCGCTCGGTCTCCCAGGTGGCATCCTCCACCGGCTGCCCTCTGCACTGAACCTTCACTGAAGCTATATCTTTAGACCTTAGCTTCCCGACCTATCGACCCAAAATAGCCACTGGCTCTACCTCATATGACATATCACCCTCGAGCTGAACCGTGTTGAAGTCCAAAATATGGGAACGGTCACCGACATGCCTCTGGAGCATCGAAACATGGAATACTGGATGAATACTCGATAAACTGGGAAGCATAGCAAGCATATAAGTCACCTCCCCAATCCTCTAAAGCACATCAAATGGCCCAATGAACCTGGGACTCAGCTTCCCTCTCTTCCCGAATCTCATAAAACCCTTCATGGGTGACACCTTCAGCAACACCTTATCCCCAACCATGAAAGACACATCTCGGACCTTCCGGTCCGCATAACTTTTCTGTATAGAACCCCATGCAATCGAAAAATCTCCCTGATATAAATCTCAGCTAACCTCTCCGAAGAATACGTAATACCAACAGGAATGAAGTGTGCGGACTTGGTCGGCCGATCCACAATAACCCATATAGCATCAAACTTCCTCGAAGTCCGTGGGAGTCCAACTACGAAGTCCATGGTGATCCGCTCCCACTTCCACTCCGGAATATCAAACCTCTGAAGAAATCCACCTGGTCTCTGGTGCTCGTACTTGACTTGTTGATAGTTGAGACACCGAGCCACAAACTCCACAATATCCTTCTTCATCCTCCTCCACCAATAATGCTGCCTCAAATCTTGATACATCTTCGCGGCACCCCGATGGTTGGAATACCGCGAACTATGAGCCTCTACTAGAATCAAATCTCGAAGCCCATCTAGGTTGGGCACGCAAATCTGGCCCTGCATCCTCGTGACCCCATCATCACCAATTACCACATCCTTGGCATCACTGTGATGGACCCTGTCCTGAAGAACAAGCAAATGTGGATCATCATACTAGCGTGCTCTAATCTGATCGTAAAGAGAAGACTTGGAGGCTACACAAGCCAACATCCGTGGGGGATCTGATAGATCCAATCTCACCAACCGACCTGCTAAGACCTGAACATCAAGGGCTAATGGCCACTCTGCTTCTAGAAGGTAGGCTAGACTCCCCAAACTATCTGCTCTGCGACTCAAGGCATCGGCCACTACATTGGCCTTCCCCGAGTGATATAAGATAGTGAGGTCATAATCCTTGAGGAGATCTAACCATATCCTCTGACGCAAATTCAAGTCCTTCTGCCTCAGCAGATACTGCAAACTGCGATGATCAGTGAAAATCTCACACTACACTCCATACAAATAATGCCGCCAAATCTTCAAGGCATGAACAATGGNCCTACCGTCCTGCATCAATACCGCTTCCAAGACAACTCTAGAAGCATCACAATAAACTGTGTAAGAACCCGAACCAGCAAGCAAAACTAGTACTGGAGATGTAGTCAATGCTGACTTGAGCTTCTGAAAGATCTCCTGACACTCATCAGACCATAAGAATAGAGCACTCTTCTGGGTCAATCTGGTCAAAGGCGAAGCAATCGAAGAGAATCCCTCCCCAAAGCGACGGTAATATCCCGCCAAACTAAGGAAACTTCTAATCTCTGTAGCTGAAGACGGTCTGGGCCAACTCTGCACCATCCCTATCTTCTTTGGATTAACCTGAATCCCCTCACTGAACACCACGTGCCCCAAGAAAGCTACCAAACCAAGCCAGAACTCACACTTGGAGAATTTCGCATAAAGCTTCTCCTCCCTCAACCTCTGCAACACAACTCTCAAATGTCGAGCATGCTCTTCCTGGCTACGAGAATAAACCAAGATGTCATCAATGAACACAATGACGAAGGAATCAAGATAAGGCTGAAACACGTTGTTTATCAATTTCATGAACACAGCTGGGGCATTGGTCAGCCCAAATGATATAACCAAGAACTCAAAATGACCATTCACAAGAATCTACTAAACCAAGAACTCATAATGACCGTACCGATCCACAAGACTCTAGCTCATGACCGTTGAGTCCTATGTAACCTAGGGCTCTAATACCAAACTGTCACGACCCCAAATCCTAAACTGGCCGTGATGGCGCCTATCGTGGAACTAGGCTAGCCAATAATCACATGTTCACAATTTCTTTCAAATCCCATTCCAAAATCTAAGCATTTCATAAATATACAGAAATTACTGAATAAAGTAGGTCAATATTATACAATATTGCCAACCCCAAAACCTGGAGCCAACTTGTCATGAGCATCTAGAAGAATCAGTCAAAAATACTATCATAATACAAAACCTCCGAATGAAAGCTAGATGCAACACGGAGGGAAAAATAGAGATGTTGCGGACTCTGAACAACTACCTCTATATCCTGCAAATCCGGCTCCGCACGGAATAACTGGCTAAAGCTCGGTGTCTGCACCTGAATATGCACACAGAGGTGCAGGGAGTATGTGAGTACACCAACTCAGTAGTAATGAAAATAAATCAGGTATGAGCAGCAAGAAACACATAAAATCATTGTCATCAAATCACTAGAGGCACAACCTTCCTTTCCAACAGTATAACATAGATATGTGAAATCATCATGTCTTAAAATTATCTTCAGAAAAATCCTTTAAAGAATGTATATTTTTCGACAACTTCAACCGAAAGGTTTAGTATAAAAATAAAATGAATCATATAGAGGCCTCTCGGGCAAACATATTTCATAAGCTCAGAGTGAGAGTATTAAATCATCAGTAGCCTCTCGGGCAGAACATATATCATAATCAGCCCCTCGGGCATGCCTCACCATCACTCGTAATCAATCCCTCAGCACCTCACAGTCATGCAGCACCTCACAGTAACTCATGCCTCCCAATCACTCGTCACTCGGCACTCTGTAGGTACCTGAGCTTACTAGGGGTGTGTAGAGACTCCACTCTGACTCTGGAGGGGCTCCTTCAGCCCAAGCGCTAATAAACAAGCCAAATCATGGCATAAATCACTCCCAGGCACTCGGCCTCTATCATATCATAACATCCTCACAATATTGGCCATGGGCCTCACTCAGTCAGACACTCACATCATGCCACTCGGGCCATAAATAAACGGGGTTCTCAACCCAAAACAGTATTTCATTTCAAGAAATAGTAATATCATCAAATAGGAGTGTCGACAAATTCACAAGAAAGACTCAGTGAAAAATCACAGTGTCAAAGTAGTGAGAATATCGGTAAAATAGCCCCCAGGGGGTTAAAACAGATCAGCACTAGGCCCCAAACATGGCTTACAACCCAAATATTTCACAATTCTTTAGAACATAATTTAACATAAGGTTTTGAATAAATATGCAACTCATTAGTTGCCACGGAGAGGACCTAGTCAAATCCAAAACTCAGTACGCGCCACATACTCGTCATCCGACATGTGCTCCTTTCTAAAATAAGTGGGAAATATGTAGTTCGGGGTTCCATACCCTGAAGACGAGATTTATAACCATTACTTACCTCTACCGGGCCACGACACTAGTCCGCAATGCTATTTCCCCTCAAATTTGCTCCCGATTGCTCCCAATCTAGCAAAAACTAGTTACATCAATATATATCAAAGGAAATCAACCCAATCGAAAATTATCAAATTAAACAAGAATCTCGAAATTCGGCCAAACCTGAGCCCCTGGCCCACATCTCAGAATTTGATAATTAATTTTACATCATTAGAATCCTCGTCCTTCCACGATTCTATACATACCAAGAACACTAAAATCGGACCACAATTGCCACTCAAATCCTCAAAAGAAGAATCAAATTCCCATGCACCCCTTTCTTCCCCAATTTTGGTTCAATTCCAGCAATTTCTATGGTTTAATCACTTAGAAATCGACATACAAATGAGTTATAAAGTTAAGAACCTTACCTCCAAGTGATTCCCTTCAATTCCCTCTTCAATCCTTCAAAAGTGCTCCCAACTCGTCAACAATGGAGAAAAATATGAGCCCATTTCACATAACATGCCTTCTAAACATTCTGCCCAGCTAATATATTTTCTTCACTGCGATCGCAAACATTGGCATGCAATCGTGATTCACAGACCAACCAACCAATGCGATTGCAGACCAATACACGTGATTGCATAGAACAAATTCTCCACCCACACACGAGGGGAAATTCCGTGCCATGTGACTTTTAGATTATACACGAGGGGTCGTGTCGTGTTTTCTCCTGTCTATTTTACTTGTTTCGAGTTGTTACTCCCTCCTTTACTTCGCCATTTCCATTTTGTACTTCATTCTACTGTTTTAGCAATTGTTGCCCTCTTATCCCCAGCATGTTCTTCCCCGTAACTGTATCCATGTTTATTTTCTGCTATACTATTGAACTGCACAGGTACAATTTCTCGTTGTGTCCTAGCCTAGTCACTACTTCGCCGAGGTTAGGGTCGGCATTTACTCAGTACATAGGGTCAGTTGTACTGATGCTACACCTGCACTTCTTTATGTTGTGCAGATTACACAGCCGGACACAGTGAACATCGCTAGTGGGAGTGTCCTTCAGTCCATTCCAAACAACACCGAGGTAGTTCTGCATGGCGTTCGTGGATCTCGGCGTCCCTGTCTATCTTTCATTCTGTCTTTTATGTGTTTTCCAGACAGATACATCATTTTATTTTCAAACTGTTGTTTTTAGTCAAATCTTTGACTAGTTCATGAGGTTGTGACTCCACTTCTGGGTTGTACTGAAAGGGATTTCTGCGTTATTAGCTAATGTTATTTAGGATTATGTTAATGCTTCCGCACTCTATTTCAATTATCTAGTCAGTGTTTATTATTTTCACTTGTTAATAAATCAATTCAGTTAACACGTTGGCTTGCCTAGCGAGTGCAACGTTAGACGCCATCATGGCCTGAAGGTGGGATTTCGGGTCGTGACAGAGACCCGGTCCGAATAGACCAAAATGTCCTAAAAAACCATACGAACATGCTTGAAGCGTCAAACTACATCAAACAACACTAGGACCAGGAGTCGCGCATTGATTCAAGCCTAATGAACTTATGAACTTCCAAATTTCAAAATTAATCCCTATTCATACCAAAACAACTCTAATTGACATTAAAATTTGCATACAAGTCATAAATAACATAATGGGCCTTTTCCAACTGCCGGAATTGGAATTGATATCAATAAAGCCAACTCTTGGTCAAACTTTCCAACCTTCCAAACCTTCACCTTTCTAACTTTAGCCAATTAATGTTGAAACGACTTATTGACCTCCAAATCAACATTCGGACATGCTTGTAAGTCTAAAATCACAAAACGGAGCTATTAGAACCGTCAAAAACACCATTCTAAAGTAAACTACAATCAAATCTATCAACTTAAGGCTCCGACTTAGGGACTGTGTGTCCCAATTCATTCCGAAACTCGCTCGAAACAAAATGTCACTACCCCAGATCCTAAACCGGCCGTGATGGAGCCTATAGTGGAACTACGCTAGCCAACAATCACATAATTATAGTTCTTATCCCAAATCATTTCCAACATTTCATAAACATATATAAAAACTACTGAATCAATTAAGAAAAATAAATGGTTAGACAGTCCAAAAACCATCCCCATGATCTGGAGTCAACATGTCATGAGCATATAAGGAATATACCAAAGAGTCTACTATAATAATATAAAACCTCGGAACGAAGAACTAGGTACAAAATAAGGAAGGGAAAACAGAGATGTTGCGGTCGCTGAACAACTACCTCTATGTCCCGACTCCGTCTCCGCACGGAAATAGATGACTAACGCTCGGTATCAGCACCTGTATCTGCACACAGGGGTGCAGGGAATGTAAGTATGCCAACTTAGTAGTACGAAAATAAATCTAGTCTAAGCAGTAGGAAACACATAAAAATCAAATCATCAGTTCACAATATGCACAACCTTTCTTTTTAACAGTATATACATATATATATATATATATATATATCAACATGCCTTAAATGCCAACTTCAGAAAAATCCTTTGAAAAATGTGTTTTCCATCAATTTAAGAAATAAAAATAACTAAATGATTTAGTGTAAAATGAAATAAATCATAAGTAGCCCCTTGGGCTAAAAAATGAATCATAAGTCGCCCCTCGGGCAGAAAATCACCCAGCATACCTCACAATCACTCAGTATCAGCCTCTCGGGCAACCTCATTGTCACTCATGCCTCCCAATCACTCGGCACTCGGCACTCGACACACGGCACTCGGCACCCGACACTCACACTCAGTGTACCTGCTCTCACTAGGGGTGTGTACAGACTCCGGAGGGGATCCTTCAGCCCAAGCGCTAATATCAAGCCACCTTATGGCATATCATATCCTCACAATTAGGCCCTCGGCCTCACTCAGTCATAAACTCTCAAAAGCCCCTCGGTCATATCAGTATAAATGGGGTACTCGACCCAAAACATCATTTCATATCTCAAAATAGTGTACATAAGGCTGAGTTTCAAAATCAGTTAAAGATAACATGACTAAGTGTAAATTATAAATCAACACAGTGAGGAAATAGCAGTAAAAAGTCCCCAAGGGGTCTAAACAAGTTGGCGCGAGGCCCCAAACATGGCTTATAGCCAAAATATAGCAATAGTTTTAGAACACAATTTAACATATCTTTTAGGGTAAAACTATGCAACTCAATAGTTACCGCGGAGAGGACCAAGTCCAATCCATAAATCAGTGCACGCCACATACTAGTCATCGGACATGTGCGCTATTGTAAAAACAGTGAGAAATACGAGGTCTGGGGTTTCAAACCCTCAAGACAAGATTTATAGCCATTACTTACCTCTGCCGAGCCACAATACAAATCCGCGATGTTGTTGCCCCTCAAATGGGGTCCTGATTGCTCCGAATCTAACCAAAACCAGATTAACATCATCAATATAAGCTAAATAAACAAGGCTCAAACGAAAACAATCAATTTTAGGCACCATTCTCGTAATTGGCCAAACCCGAGCCCCGGTCCCACATCTCAGAATTCTATAAAATTTACATCACTAGAAGCCTCATCCTCCCACAATTCTATACATACAAAAAACACAAAAATCGGGCCACAATTGCCCACTCAAATCATTAAAAGAAATTTCCAATTCTCATGCACCTAACCTCCCCAAATTTGGGTTTAAATCCAACAAATTTCCGGTTTAATTACTTAGAAAACGACATAGAATCGAGTTACGAAGTCAAAAATCTTACCTCCAAGTGATTCCCTTCGATTTCCTATTCAAACCCTCTCAAAGAGCTCCAAACCCGCTCAACAATGGAGGAATAATAGACTAAACTCACAAAAATGGGCTTTTAAAACATTCTGCCCAGCGCTAAATATTAACTCACTACGATCGGGAGACCATCCTGTGATCGCGAAGAACAAACTTACTGCCTCCAAATTTTACCCATTGCGATCGCACCATTCCCCACGCGATCGTGAAGCTTCAACTCCCTGACCTATGCGATAGCGTACCAATCACGCGGTGGCGAAGAACAATTGCAACAACCTCACGCACCCCATTTTTCTTCTATGTGATCGCACAAGGAAACACACGACCGCACTGCTCTGGCTGCCCAACCTATGTGATCGCAAACGTCATTACGAAATCGCATAGAACAAATGTGCCTGCCCTAAACTTTTACTCTATGCGATCGCGGGTGAACTCACGCTATTGCAGTGAAGAAACTGCTGCTGCTAAAACACAAGAAATATCAGCAATCTCCCAAAGACCAAAAGTGCCCGTTTAGGCATCCGAAATACACTTGAGGCCCCCGCGACCTCAACTAAACCTACTAACATATCCCATAACATCATTTAAACTTATTCGAGCCTTCGAAACACCAGAAACAACACAAAAACACCAAAATCACATCAAATTCAAGCCTATGAACTTTGAAATTTCTAAATTCCACCAAAGATGCCGAACCATTCAAAACATATCTGATTGACCTGAAAATTTGCACAAATATCCAAAATGACATTACAAACCTGCTCCAACTTTCGGGATTCCATTCCGACCCCAATAGCCTATTTTCCACCGCTAACCGAAAATCGCCAAAAACTAACTTTCGCCAATTCAAGCCTAACTCTACTCTGGACATTAAAACTTCATTCCGAACACACTCCTAAGTCCCAAATCACCTAACGAAGCTATCCGATCCACAAAATCTACATTCAGAGACTGTTTACCATTAAGTCAACTCCTAGTTGACTTTTCCCACTATTAAGCAAATTTAAGAGACTAAGTGTCCCAATTCTCACCACGACCACTCCGAACCCGAACTAACCGACCCAACACAACATAAATAGGCTAAGCAACATAAGATAAAGTAGAAATGGGAAAATAGGGCTAATCTCACGGAAAGACCGGTCGGGTCATTACACAAAATCACCCCCAACAAATCACATAACCGCAATACAACATAGTGGAGGCAATAATTAGGGGATCAGGGATGAAATACTCAAAAAGACCGGATGGGTTGTTACATTACCTCAATCCGAAATCAAATCAAAGCTAAACTAGGGCCTTTCCTCTTAAATCTGCCTCCAAACAAATCAAAACTATCAAGACATGGTTCAAATATGTCAAAATAAGCTTTAGAAACTCCCCATAAATGAAATAGATTCAATCTTTAATGATTTGGAAAAAGTCAACCCCAACCTTTCTTGGTCAAAACTCAAGATTTGGACCAAAACCCAATTACCCATTCAACCCCGAGCCCGATTATGTGAGTAGTTTTCAAATCCGACCTCAATTTGAGGTCTAAATCTCAATATCTCAATTTTCCCGTTTTCTACCTAAATCACTAATTTCTACCATGAAAAAGCATAGATTAAATGTTAGCAATCAAGGTGTATTTATTAAAATTGAAGGAAACAAGTTAAAATCTACAAACCTATAAAGTTGAGATGAAATTTCTCTTCAAAATCGCCTCTAGGCCGAGCTCAAACTTGAAAATGGTTAAAAATGGGTTAAATTCTGACATTGGATGAAGTTAATGGGTGTCGGACCTTTTTGCGTTCGTGAAAGGTCTGACACGCCCTTCGTATTTGCGAGGGGCTTTACGCATTCATGATGGTTTATCCCCCTTAACTGTTAAATTCGTGAGCCTGGGCTCGCGTTCGTGTACAACAAACACCAGCCTCCCCCAGAATCCCTTACCCATCGCGTTCGCTAATGTTAATGCCTTTACTTTTAAAACAGTCTTTCGTTAATTGGTAGTGGTTTGAACTTATTGTGTATTTTATGCCTTGTAGAAGTGATCCGAGTTATGTAGATGTTGTGACCCTAATTTGAACTATTTGGATCTTTGAAGTTGGAGTAAAAGCCCAGGGATTAAGTCGGGGTCGTGTTCGAGGGTCCAAGACCCAGTCTGGGCATCAAGAATCAACATTGAAGTTGTACTTTGAGAAAAATTACACTACTGTGGTGCATGGGGCGGCGTGTGGTGCACCACAACACTGTCAATCATGCTGCCTTACAAGTTATGAGCTCTCATGATTTCTCTACGAATTCCCCGGGTGGCGCGTCGCACAATGCAGCGCGCCTGTGACTTTTTCATAGAGCTATTTTTGTATATTGGTTTGGTAAGGGTGTTTTATGCTGGGCACGACCCTACTTTGTATAAATACATGGAAAAACGTTATCTTCTTGACTTTTTACATACTTTCGTTCTAAGGACGCTGAGGAGGAATTGGAAGAACACAAGCACAAGGATTGCATCATTCCTTCCTCACTCAAAACCCGAGCTTGGATCGAATTTGTGTTTTCCTATACATTAATTATATTTGTGATGAATTTCTCCAATTCTATGAAGTAGTTCCCTTTTGTGTTTGATGAATTTTGTGTATTGATGATTGTTTGTGGATTATAACTCTAGCTTTATGTATTGAATCATTTTGGAAGATTTAATTGTTGCATCTATATTCTCTAGTTCATGTAATCGAGAGAGGCATAACTTGTGATATCATTGCATTATATTGTTGGTTGAGTTCATAGATTCATCTACGTAATTAAAAGAGGCTAGTTGAATCATTTATTAAACCTAGTTAGAAGAATAATTGAAAGAGGCTTTCCTTAAAAACCAATACACTACGCATTCTTGCAATCTTCACATGCTTCAATTGGTTCATCTCGTGAGGTTAGGGCTTAATCGAGATAGATGTTTTTTCTGAACGTTTGAACTAATAATTATGTGAATTTGAGATACTCACTTGAACATTAAAAGTGAATTGTGTAGAGTTAGATCCCGAACAATTATCTTGCACCTATCATGTCAAAACCTATCATCTCCCATTGATAATCATTTTGGCTTATTCATTGTCTCGATAGTCACTAGTTAATAGCTTTAGATTCTTAGTTAATTATAGTTATTAATCATATAAATCTCAATTGTTGATCCTCCTGGATAGAAATCAAGCAAGAAATTACATGAATACTATTAAAATCCAATCCCTGTAGATACAATATTATATTATACTTGATTAGAGAACATAAATTTAGGTGTGTATTTTTTCTCGTCAAATTTTGGCGTCGTTGGCGGGGATTGGCAATCATTAGTGTTTGAAATAGTTTGTAGTTCTAGGAATTTTTCCTTTTTACTTCTTCTTTTTTTCCCTTTTTACCTTAGGTGTTCTTTGACTGTGCGCAGGTTGCAAGTTAAAATTGGTGCATGACTCGAGCTTTTGCAAAAGAATTTCTACTATACGAGACATAGTTAGAAAAAAGTACTACAATAGTTGAGGAAGGGAGGAAATCTGACCGAGACATTAGAAAAGTTGGGGCAATCCTGAACCCAAGAAATTATGGCTGAGAATGGTGATGAAATGGTAGATTTGGCTGCAAGAGAGGCAGCCCAACTGTAACGACCCAGCGGGTCATTTTGCGTATTAGGATCCCGTTTCCCTGAATGAAACCTTACTTAGCGGCTATTCATGCTTTATGACCCGCGGGAGCGGGTGGTTCGGGGTTTGGGAATGATTTGGGTGGTTTAGGAACACTTGGTTCCTTAAGGTTGGCCTATTTGGCAAAGTTTGACTTCGGTCAACATTCTGAGGAGACGACCTCGCAATCGAGTTCTGACAGCTCCAGTAGCTCCGTATGATGATTTCAGACTTGGGCGTATGTTCGGCTCGGGTTTCTGATGACCCAGGAGCATTTCGGCGCCCGAAATGGAAATCAGGACCTCCTTATATTTGAAATTTGGTTTGGGACGTGATTTTGTGCTACCGAGGTCCGAACGGAATTCCGGGACCGGGTATAGTTCCGTGTAGTCATTTATGACTTGTGTGTAAAATTTGAAGTCATTCCGAGTAGTATAGGCCCGTTTGGCGCGATGAGGTAAATTGTAGAATTTCTTAAGTTCTTATTTGATTCAAGGGGTTTTGGAGAGTGATTTTGAGTTTTAGCGATGTTTTGAGTGATCCGTAGGCTCGAGCAAGTCCGTATTATAACTTGGGACTTGTTGGTATTTTTTGACGGGGGCTCAGGTGGGCCCAAGTGCCTCCCAGACCCCGCACGAGGCCAAAAACCAGCAAAAATCATTGCTGGTGCACAACAGTTGGTGTGACCGCAGGTGCAGACTTATGCCCGCTGGTGCGAGTCCGCTGGTGCGGACTTCCCATCACAGGTGCGACCCTAGCTCCCAGGCCCAGCCTCTGGAAGTGCGGCCAATTCTCCGCAGGTGCGGGACCGCACCTGTGGTCCCAAAGTCGCAGGTGCGAGAATCCCTGTGGGCAGCCTATATTTAAATGCCAAGCACGGGTCTTCTTCATTTTTCAACCATTTCACCTCTGCTTCAAGAACCTGCTCTTGACCCAAATTCAGTAGAGTTAAGTAAATTCTTTTCATTTATCTGGTTTCATACATGAATTAACAAAGAAATCAACTACTAATTCTTGGAAATACCTGGGTTTTGGGTTGTAAATGGGATTTTTGGAAAATTAGTGAATTATCCCACATTAGCCATAAATTCTTGAATAAACTATATAATTTCGCTCCCTAGGCTTCGGGTAATCTATTCCTCCAAGAATTTTTGAAATCCGAACGCGTGGGCCCGGAGTCGAAATTTCAAAAATCGTCAAGAATGTTAACTTTTAGGAATTCTTGCTAATTCTTCTTCTTGAACCTTAAATTGATTCAATTACATCATGTTTGGCTAGTTGTGAGCCGTCAGGAGTAGTTTCGGAGTTCGGGCGCATCTTTTGATCCGGTCCTTGGTCCGAGGAGTGCTTTTATCGAGGTGAGTCTCCTTTCTAACCTCGTAAGAGGGAAATTGTCCCTCTAGGTAACCTTGATTTCCATGTGATCTTGTTTGGGGGACACCTACGCACCAAGTGACGAGAGTCCGTACGTAGTGGCTATTACTGCTTCGTCCGGGTAGTTAGGACACATCATGTTCATTGTTTTTCACTATTGTAGCCTAAATATGACTTGTATTCTTGTGGGATTGGTATTGTTGTCTTTGAACGTTGTGATACTTGGCTTGATTTAAGTGTGATAAGAGTAATCACGGGATGGGATCGGGCCGTACGCCATGGCAGAGTGATGATTGATTAGATTGATCGGGCCGTACGCCACAGTAGAGTGATGAAAGGGTATATTATTGGATCGGGCCGTACGTCACGGCGAGATTGAGACTACAGGATGGGATCGGGCCGTACGCCATGATGAGATTGAGACTACACGATGGGATCGGGCCGTACGCCATGGCGAGATTGAGATTTACAGGATAGGATCAAGCCGTACACCACGGCGGATACCAACCTTGGTGAATTTTGGATTATTATTTGATGTCTAATGTCGATGTACTTGGTTATGTGTCTTACATGCCTACTTTTTTCCTTACATCTTGATTACTTTATTACTGTTGGACCTTAGTGAGTATCAAGTCGACTTCTCATCACTACTTCAGATTAGGCGGGATACTCATTGGGTACATCTTTATGTATGTACTCATTGTGCACTTTCTTTTCTTCTGTACTTGACTGTACAGGTCCGGAGGTTGGTACGTCTGGTTATCAGTCCGGTGCAAGATACTGACCGGTGTTGGTTATGCTTCACGGTGAGCTGCTCTTCCTGCCTGGCTGCGCCCTAGAGTTTCCGTTTGTTATTTTCCTCGTCTATTCTATTCAGACTGTGGATTTGTATATATGTAGATATATCCTCCTTGTATATCCTGATAGCTGCCCGTGACACTTGTGACACTAGTTCCTGGCACACACGTGATGTATATTTTGGGTTTTGGGTTGTTCATATGTGTATATGTTATCTTGATCAGGCTGGTATTATGTTTAGATGTTTAACAACTAGTAATTGTTGATTGTTCAAATCTAATGTGAAGGGTAACATCTAGTGTAATCCGTATCGGCTTGCCTAACCCCGTTGTTCTCCATCGGGACCTTAATTAGGATTTGGGTCGTGACACCAACAACAAGAACAAGTTGCATGAGAAGCTGAGGAAGAAGATATTAGAGCTGCTGAGAATATCTATAAAGAAGAGAGGGGTCACAGAATAAATCAACATCAACCCTTGGTTGCATGGCAGTTCGGAAAAATGGCTCCCAGGCTTGGGAAATCACTTGGCGATTATGCTAGATCGGTATAAAATCAAGGAATATCCGGTGTTAGACCACCTCCAACTGCAGCAAACAACTTTGAGTTGAAGCAAGGGTTGCTTCAAACCGTTCAGAAATGTTGTGTCTTTAGAGGAAACATGAACGAAGATCCAAACAAACATCTAAAGGACTTCGAGGTTATTATGAACACCTTTTAATATAATGGGGTGCCACGAGATGGAGTGTACTTAAGGGCATTCCCATTTTCACATAAAGATGATGCAAAGTAGTGGCTTCGAAGCTTGCCCAATGGATCGATTAAAACAAGGGAGAAGATTAACAGAAATGCATTGATAAATATTTCTTCTCTGCCAAGAATGGAAGTTTTAGAAGAGAAATCCATAACTTCTCCTAGAAAGAGACTGAGAAATGCTTTTGAAGCATGGGAAAGGTTTAAAGAGATAGTTAGAAAGTGTCAACAAAGAGGAATTGAACTCTAGATGCAAATCTAGGAATTTTGGGAAGGATTGACCCCGGCCTCACGTAGAACATTGAGCAATATAGTCGGAGGCCCTTTGATGAAGAAGACTCCAGAGGAGATAGCTACAATTCTTGATAAGTTATCAGAAGATGCCAACCAGTGGCCCTCTAAGAGTGTTGAAAGAAGAAGATCAACTGGTGTTCACCAGGTTGATGCTAATACATCTGTGCAGATACAACTTGATGATATGGCTCAAGAAATACGAAAGCTGACCTTAGCCACGACACAAATCGATCTTCACTCAGCTTGTGATATATGTGAAAGAGGATAGCCTATGCATGAGTGTCAAGCTTCAATTGAGGAAGTGAATGTTGTGTGAAACTATTATTTTAATGCACCGGGTTAGAGACACCCTGGTTCTTCATGGAGTTCACCGAGGGTACTACAAAATCATGGAAACAAAATAACCCCAGATTCCAGGGACATGGAGCAACTGGTTTTATGAATCAGATGAGGCAGCAGTTTCAGCCTCATCATTCTGGCCTAGAAGATCTCATGAAGGCCTTCATTAAGAAAATTGATGAAAGATTTGAAGTACAAGGGGCATCAACACAAAATTTAGAGAAGAAAGTGGGACAGATTGCAACAATATTATCTGAGAGGGTTCTAGGAACTCTTCCTGCTAATTCTAAAAGTAATCTCAAGGAAACAGTGAAAATTGTAACTTTGAGAAGTGGGCAAGTGTTGAAAGACCTCACCCCCATTGTAAAAGATATGGACATGAAAAAGAAAGCGGGGAGCAGCTGAAAAGAGATGTTGCTAAGAATAATAAAGGCTACATGGAAGATGAGAAAAAGATTAGGGAAGAAACCTCGAGAAGGGAGGAACATGCAGAGAGCAAGAATATGCCAACTCTACCTTTCCCCTAAAACCTGAGTAGAGAAAAGGTGGACCATCAGTTTGAGAAATTTTTGGATGTGCTAAAACAGGTTAATGAAAACTTACCCTTCATAGAAGTGCTCTCACAGATGCCGAGTTAAGATAAATTCTTGAAAGAGATCCTTACAAACAAGAGGAAAATAGAGGAGACCTTAGTTGTCAAGATCACAGAGCAATGCAGCGTAATATTTCAAAATAAACTCCTAAAAACGTGTGGAGATCAAGGGAGTTTTACTATACCTTGCTCTTTAGGAACTATTAATTTTGATAAATCATTATGTGATTGTTGTGCCTCAATTAATTTAATGCCTTTATTATCTATCTACAAAAGACTGGAGAAGGAAGGAGATTAGAGAGGTAAGTTTTGCACCCATATCTTTGAAGCTGGCAGACCAAACGACGATAATACCCAAGGGGATAGTGGAAGATGTGATAGTTCGGGTGGATAAGTTCATGTTTCCTGTTGATTTAATAGTGTTAAATATGGTGTAAATCAAGGAGGCCCCCCTGTTCCTAGGAAGACCATTTTTAGCAACAGGTAGAGCAATATTAGATAAACACGAGAGAAAAGTCATGCTTAGAGTCGGTGAGGATACTTTGACTTTTAAGATGGATGTAGCGAAGTGGGTACAAAAGGATAAACCAGCGAAGAGTGCTTAGTGGAAAGTAAAGGGATCTAAATAGAAGGCCTAGGTGAGCGAGAAAGGTAAGTGCGGGGTGTACCCAAAGAAGGATGAGAAGAAGTTATCTGCCTGGACGTGTGCATTAGTTTGGGCGCGAGGAATGAAGTCGATGACTCAGACCCCGACTAGATTTTCAGGGAAGTTTCCTTTACCTTATGTTTTTTAATTGTGTGCCATGGGAACATGAGACAACTTAAAGTGTAGGGTGGAGGGATATTTTTATGTAACTACATTAATTTTCTTTTTGTTAGTTTTAAGAGTTAGAGATACAAAACGGTTAGGAAAAAACAAATTTTAAAGTTTTTGATTTTTCCCTACGGTGGATATTATTGACAGGTTTCTTTAGGGATTAAGGTGGAAGAAAAAATACAAAAAAGATTTGCTTTTGTTAGGAAGTGTAACTACTTCCCCTTAGTTTTTCTTTGTATCACAATTCTTTTGCAAATGTTTTATTTGAACCGGGGGTAGTTAGCTTTTCTTAAGAGTAGGAAACCTTGTGCTATGATTTGAATTGAAGGCAATATCTCATGACTTTATTATATCTTCAGAATAGTTAGTGCTTTAGTTGTGACGCTTAGGCTCGATTTTTGAATCTTGTATAAGTACCTTAAATTGTATGATCTTAGCTTTGGTTACCGACTTTGACTAGAGTGTCTTGATAGTCTCATCCTGATTGAGTTATGTGCCATGTGTGTGAGGTTTTGTGTTATTCTGTGCATTGAATTTGATGTCTGGAACTTGCCCTGTATGTTTGCAAAGGGAACTAATACTTTTATTTAGTCCTGGAAGTGATATAGGCATTTAGTTGTTGAGCCAGTTATATGCTTTTACCCACCTAATTGTTATATATCTCAGTCAACCATTTTGAGCTTGTAATCTTGTTTCTTTGGCAACCACATTACAAGCATTACCCATTTGTTTGGATTGACCATCAATTTGAACCGTTTACCTGTCTTGAGCACTTGAACTTGTTTAGAACTTTGTAAAAATAAAATGTCGGGTGTTGGTTTGGCTTTTGATTGGAAATATTGAAATAAGAGAAATGTGCAATGTTTTGAAAAAGTAAGAGCAACTTGAATTGAAAAGGAAAATAAAGTAGTTGTATTGGTGTTAAAAATATTCCTTGATAGTGGTAATTCTTGATGTAGTTGTGCTTAAAGAAGTTCGGAGTTGATGTATATTAATGTGAAGGTGGAGTTATGGTTTGACATAAGTGTAGGGTTTTGAATGGTTAGTTGTATTTTTAAAGTGCTTAGGGAGGAGTAGTAACTATATCCAGATGTATCCTACCCATCCTTCAGACTACATTACACCCAATTAAAGTCCTACTTGATTCTTAACTGAATGAGCTCAATTAGTAGAATAGTACACTACATGTAATCCTATAATACGTCTGTTGTGGTATATGAATGTTACTTCTAAGAGTGAGTGAATTTTTTCAATCTTGAGTTCCTAAATGTTCTTAATTTTTATTGCGTGTGGAACTACTCTGTATTGTTGTGCGAGGGCACTAGATTCACGAAGGAAAGGTAATGTCGTTGACCTCTGTGTCATAGTAAGTGAGCAGGTTGTTAAAAAAAACATGGTGCTTTTGAGTCAAATCTTGAAACAATGATGTTACGTTAGAGTGCTTAGTATGTTTTAAATATTCTTGGTATGATGAGTTAGGAGAGTTGTTTAAAAGGGTCATGTCTATGTGAAGTTTAGTTTGATTGCTCGAGGACGAACAATGGTTTAAATGTCGGGTGTTTATGGTAGGCTATAATCCCGTATTTTAGTCGCTTATTGCACTTGTGTACGGTCAAAATTGGGGAGTCCGATATTAGGACCGTTGTGGCACCCCATGACTGATCTCGAAGAGCCTGAAGTGGAACTTATTGTTCGACCCCGAGGTTTATCCCTAGAGGAAGCATATCTAAGGCTCATTATGCTCGACCTCGGTGCAATATAAATCGGTGGCCATAGTGAAAAGGCGGGAGATTCTCAAGGGAACGTGGCTAGAGCTGACCAAGTCTGCAAGAATAGTACAAGTCCGTACCAAGCCATTAAATGGTTGTACCAGCTGTATTTCTTTGTAATAATTACACATGTACTATGTTGGGATTCCCCCTCCTATATAAAGGGAATCCTTGTCATTTTTTGACACATGAATATTGAATACAACAAAAATATTCTCTGCCTTCTTAACATGCTCAACATTTGTTCTACGGATTTATTTCCTTTCATTTATTGTGTTCATTAATTTTTCTTCGTTTGTTGCACATTATTGATCATAAAGGGGTTACCCTCGAGTCCCTCTATACTGTTGTTCCTCCATCGATCATCCTCTGTTAGGCTTTATAGCTCGACCTCGAGGCCCTGCTTCGGCCAGCTCGAGACCTTTTTAGTAACAACTTGGTTTGCATATCGATATTTCCCTTTACACTTATCTTATTTTCTTAGCTCACACTTATCATCTATTGCCTAAAAACTAGCATAAAAATAAATCACATATTTTTAGAACCACAAAATCAAATATGATTGTCATTACCATTTTCAAGGTAAACAGTTTGGCATCCACTGTGGGGCTAAAAATAATAGTGATTGTTTTAGTGCTGGTTTTTTGCAAAAACACAAGTTATTCTTCACACCTTTTCTTGTCCAAGAATCTTTGATTTCAGGCCAAAAAATGTCTAACTCAGTGAATGTATATGAAAACAACGGTCCTGAGGATGATGGAGAGAATGATGTAGTTGTTTCAGGAACCGGTGTACCACTACAAAACCCTAGGGTGGAACCAGCACCAATCCCCATGGATATGGGATCACGCAACACCCAACATGTTGATATTAGTTCTCATACTGATGGAAGTGCACACCGGGAAAACCAACATGAAGCATAGAAAACTCCAGCTCGGGAGGAAAGAGAAGTTAGCATACATGTCATTTATGAAATGTTACAGGCGCAACAAGTGGCTATTGCTCAGCTACAAAGCCATAAAAAAATCGCAAGCGCAGCACCGCCGGAAAGGACTCCTCGAGTCGATCATACACCGATCTCG
Source organism: Nicotiana knightiana (assembly GCA_005239525.1). Classification (NCBI taxonomy): domain Eukaryota; kingdom Viridiplantae; phylum Streptophyta; class Magnoliopsida; order Solanales; family Solanaceae; genus Nicotiana; species Nicotiana knightiana. Next base: position 20,049 of record ML393883.1, read on the forward strand.
AGGATCACCACTCCACAAGGACCCATCTTCAAGCGAACGAAAATATCCATCACCAGGGAAAAGCGAACTTGGAGTTACATACCCAAGGACACTCTCACATTCAGTGAAGAGGACATCGAGACCCTGTCGCAGCCTCATAACGATGCGTTGGTAATTTTTTTTTCTTTTGAATAAATTTCAAATTAGACGTGTGCTCGTGGATCCAGATAGCTCAGCCAACATAATCGGGTCGAGGGTGGTAGAACAGCTTGGGCTGCTCGACCAGATTTGTAACGACCCGGTCGATCGTTACGTAGAATATGCATTTATATTTATTGTTATTCCTCATGATAGATAACTGTTCTTGATGTGTTAGAGTTGGTAGGCTCGAAATCGGAACAATTCTAATGAGAATTTAGTCATTTAGTATTTAAATATAGCCTTAGAGTTGAAAAAGTCAACTGAGAGTTGACTTATTGGTAAACGACATCGGAATTCGGATTTTATGGCTTGGATAGCTTCGTTAGGAGATTTCGGACTTAGGAGTATGTTCGGAATATTTTTGTGAGGACCGGTGTAGAATTAGGCTTGAATTGGCGAAAGTTAGTTTTTAGTAATTTTCGGTCGGCAGTGGAAATTAGGCTATTGGGGTCGGAATGGAAGTCCGATAATTGCAACAGGTTCGTTATGTCATTTTGGATATGTCTTCAAAATTTAGGTCAATCATAGTTGTTTTCGATAGTTTCGGCATCGTTGGTGGATTTTTGAAATTTCGAAGTACTTAGGCTTGAATTCGATGTGATTTTTGTGTTTTGATGTTATTTTTAGTTTTTTAAGAGTGCAACTAAGTTTGAATCATCATTTATGAGGTGTTGGTAAAATTGGTTGGGATGTCGAGGGGCTCGGGATTGATTTCGGGTGGTTAACGGGCATAAATTGTTGATTTTCTGGTGTTTTGACAGCTGAAGGTCCTTCATCGCGATCGCGTAGGTGAACATGCGATCGCGTAGAGTAATATGAGGGTCAGACAAAATTGTGCATTGCGATTTCAGGAACAGTAGTGTGATCGCATAGGTTTGGAGGGATGAGCAGTGCGATCGCGTGTGTGGAGGTGCGATCGCGTAGAATAAAATGGGGGCGTGGGAATGTGATTGGTTGGCTATCGCGACCGCGTGTTTTCTTGTGCGATCGTAGTGGGCTGGGAAGTATAGCTTCGCGATCACAGAGAGTAATTTTGGCAGCTGGGGAATTTGTGATCCGCGATCCCGATGTGGGTCCTGCGATCGCGATGAATAAGAACCGGGCAGTTTATAATTAAATACTCTGCGACCATTAAACCTTTTAACACCATTTTTGAATGGGAAAAGAGTTTAGAAGCGATTTTGAAGAGAGGAAATCATCGTTCTTCATTGAGGTAAGTATTTTTGATCCAAAAACTCGATTATAGGTGATTAAGGAACATAATATCTGTGTTTAATTCATAAAAATCAGTAGAAAAATGTGGGGTTAGGGCTTAAGATTATGCGGCCTTTAGGGATCGATTTGAGGGGTCAAACGAACTCTGATTTTAGTGTTCTTTATATGTACGTACTCGTGAGATGATGAAGAACATTTAAGTATAAAAATTTCTTAGTTCCGAGATTTGGGCCCGAGGGTCGGGTTTTGTCTAAATTCGGGTTTTATGCTAAAATTCGTACTTTTCAATTGGAATTCATTCCTTAAGCATAATTTGATGATAAAAATCTGAACTTGGTAGATTTGGAGCACTCGGAAGTTGATTCGAGAGGCAAGCGGGTTGCAGAGTAGCTTTTCGGGCTAGTTTGAAGTAAGTAATGTCTTTAAATCCTGTCCTGAGGGTATGAAACCCCAAACTTTGCATCCTTTCACGGATTTTGGAATGCAGAGATTGGAAATTTGGAAATACATTCCTTTTTAGGAAACTATTGAGTTGCGAACCCGATTTTAAAGCATATGCTAATAGTATTGATATATATTGATATAATTTGGGCTGTAAGCCATGTTTCTGCCCTAGTCCCGATCTGTTTACCCCTTGGGGGGCTATTTTTACTATTTTCCTCACTTGATATGTTATGATTTACGCTCAGTGTTTGTCACGCCCCGAAATCCCACCATCGGGCCGTGATGGCGTCTAACGTTGAACCCGCTAGACAAGCCAATGTATATAGCTAAACTAGCATAATAATCTCAATTTTTAAAAAATAAGCTAAAACGATTCGAAATTTAATCAGCGGAATAAATTCGATCTCGAGCTAAGTAAGGACAATCATAATACAACAACGCAAAATTTCCCAAAACCTGGAGCCACAAACTCACGAACTGTCTAAGAGTGCTAAATACAAGTCTGAAAGGAAATACATGTCTGCCTCTGAAGCTAAAGGAAAAACAAGACAGAATCGAAGACAAAGGGATGGAAGAGACGCCAAGGCCCACGAACGCCAGCGGGTATACCTTGAAGCTTCTATGATGAGCTGGAAGACACTCCCACTAATGATGTGCTCCGGGTCCAGTTGCGTAATCTGCACAACATAAAAAAGTACAGGTGTAGCATCAGTACAACCGACCCCATGTACTGAGTTAGTTCCTAGCCTGACCTCGGCAAAGTAGTGACGAGGCTAGAACCAGACTACCAAATAAACCTGTGCAGTTCAAATAAAGGGAGGGGGACATGCTGTGGGAAGATAACAATTTCATATAGGAAATCTCAATGAAGGAAAAGAACAACAATCCAGCATATCAATAAGGACAGAAATCACAAACTTGCACGGCATCACCTTTCGTTCTTTTACTCTCTTTCCTCACTATGCAATGTATAATGTAATAAATCATGGCACGGCATCACCCTTTGTGCTTTTACTCTCTTTCCTCACTATGCAATGTATAATGAAATCAATGTAAATCATGGCACGGCATATGGAGCTGCATTTGAGCAGGTAGTTGACATTGCTCGGGACATTGAGTCGGTTCGTAGGCAGGAGTGTGAGCAGAGGGATGTCAAAAAGCCTTGGGTATCAGGTAGCTTCAGTGGTGCCCCTTCTAGAGGGCAGTTTCAGCAAAGCAGAGGTCGTCCATTTAGACCTCCACAGTGAGTTCACCCAACTTATAGTGGTGTATCTTCGGGGCAGGGTCCTCGCAGCTCTCATGAGGGCCGTTCATCTTTTAGTTCCTTTCCAGCTCATAGCTCCGCCCGAGCATCATCTCATCAAGGTTCTTCTATGCATGGTTCATCTGGTGGTTATCATGGTGGCAGAGGTTCTCGTCAGTTTTCATCTCCACCTCCAGGTGGTTGTTATGAGTGTGGAGAGTTCGGACATGAGTGGAGGACATGTCCCCGTCGTCCTGGTAGTTCATATCAGCAGAGGGTTTAGCCCTCAACTTCAGCCCCAGTCACTTCACCACCTACCCAGGCAGCCAGGGGTGGTGGTCAGGCAGCTAGGGGCTGCCCTAGAGGGGGAGGTCGAGCAGGTGGAGGCCAGCCACGCATTTATGCACTTCCAGCTAGGCCTGATGCTATGGCCTAAGATGCAGTGATTACAAGTACGACCTCAGTTTGTCACAGTGATGCTTTTTCTTTATTTTGCCCTGGTTCCACGTACTCGTATGTTTCATCTTATTTTGCCCACTTTCTGAATATGCCTCGTGAGTCTTTAATTACGTCTGTTAATGTTTCAACTCCGGTGGGTGATACTATTATTGTGGACCGTGTGTATCAGTCATGTCTTATATCTATTGGGGGTATGGAGACTCGAATGGACTTGATGTTACTCAGTATGGTTGATTTTGATGTAATTCTGGGCATGGATTGGTTATCACCATGTCATGCTATCCTTGATTGTCACGCTAAGGTCGTGACCCTAGCTATGCTCGGAGTTCCGAAAGTTAAGTGGAGAGGGTTTATAAGGCATGTGGTGCGTGGCTAGAATCCATAGATTTAAGCATTATATACCTTACATTTTATGTGCTTTTGTGATAAAATACACGTTATATGTGCATAATGGAGTCTATTTCATGTGTAGGTGAATTGGAGATGGAAGCCGAGCTAAATGGGTGCATAAACGTTGAAAATACGCTCAAGAGTCGAAAAGGAGTGACCCGGGCTATAGCCGGGCATTTTGACCTTAAAGCCAGGCCAACCCGGGCTATTGTGGGGCGTTTGGCCTCTAAAGCCAGGGTCAGCCTGGCGTTAGTGGGGCGTTAGAGCCCAAATGCCAGGTTTGCCCTGGCTATAAGGGGGCGTTTGGGGCTTAACGCCTAGGTCCCTATCCGGTCAATTCCGAGTTTTGAAGGTTTTAAGTGTTTCCTGGTTTGAATAGAAGTCTCCTACACAGTTAGGGCTTGTCCCAAACTTATAAATAGACCCAAAAATACAAATTTGAGGGGGATTCATGTGAGGGACGTGGAGGAACACACACCACGCTTCAAGGAGGCTTCTACCTAGTTTTTCTTCTCTTCTATTCCTTTAGTTTAATAGTTTATTAGTTCTAGAGTTTTGGGTGCTACATGAACGTTGTAGTTTGAAGCTTGAATTGTTATTATTATTTTATCATATTGGTTTATTTATTCAGTATTGCACTTAATTATTTGATTGCTTGATCACCAATTGAATACTATCTACGAATCTAGGATTGAACTCTGGAGAGGGAACTCTAGATTGCATATAAGATTGGGTAGAGCAAGATCTTAACCCTTCAGGGGAGCGGATTTGCGGTTAGGATAGGAATATACCTTATCGCCTTGCTTGGTTATTATACGGGAATTATTAATGCGTTCTTGTTAATCCTAATTTCATAGGAATATAGGCATTAGGTTAGCTTGAATAGGCGAGTTGTACTTCGGGAGAAGGCTACGAGCAATATTAACCTCGTCAATCAATAAACCTGATTAGAAGATTTAGGTCGAAAACTCAACGTGATTGTTTAACAACCCATAACTCTAGAATATCAATTTACCTTGAATTCNCGATTTAAGTGGAAAAATCAACAGGATTATAAGCTAACCCATAGCTCTAAAATATCGGATCTCATTGAATTCGTATCTAAAATCTTGCCAATTATTTCGTTAATTTCATAGTTTACTATTATAGATTAATTTTAGTTAAATATTCATACTTTAGTATTCGCTTGAATAGATTAGTTGTTTGGGTTTAATTTAGTTGATAGTTAATAACAAGTCCCTGTGGGTACGATATCTAGACTTACAATCCTATATTACTTGTCGACCACGTATACTTGCGTGTGCGTTTGGGACCAACAACATGTGCCTAGAATATTGATTTCTTATTTGAAGGATCAGCGTATGGTTGAGAAAGGATGTGAATGTTATCTTTCTTTCGCGAGGGATGTTAGTAGTGAGACCCCTTATGTTGATTTTGTTCCCGTGGTTCATGATTTTCCGGACGTATTCTCTACAGACCTGCCAGGCATACCACCTGATATGGACATTGATTTTGGTATTGAATTGGTGCCAGACACCCAACCTATATCTATTCCACCTTACCGCATGGTGCCAGAAGAGTTGAAAGAATTTAAAGAACAACTTCAGGAACTCTTAGATAAGGAGTTCATCCGGCCAAGTGTGTCACCTTGGGGTGCACCGGTGTTGTTTGTGAAGAAGAAAGATGGCTCTATGCATATGCACATTGATTATAGGCAGTTAATAAGGTTACAGTGAAGAACAGGTATCCTTTGCCCCGTATTGATGACTTGTTTGATCAGCTTCAGAGAGCTAGCGTGTTCTCCAAGATCGATCTAAGGTCGGGGTATCACCAGTTGAAGATTCAGGACTCTAACATTCTGAAGACTGCTTTCAGGACCAGATATGGTCATTATGAGTTTCTAGTTATGTCATTTGGGCTGACCAATGCCCCAGCCGCGTTCATGTTATTGATGAATAGCGTGTTTCAACCTTACCTTCATTCTTTCGTCATTGTATTCACTGATGACATCCTGGTTTATTCCCGTAGCCAGGATGAACATGCTCAGCACTTGAGGATTGTGTTGCAGAGGTTGAGGAAGGAGAAACTTTATGCAAAATTCTCCAACTGTGAGTTTTGGATTGGTTCAATAGCTTTCTTGGGGCACGTGGTGTCTAGTGAGGGTATTCAGGTTGATCCGAAGAAGATTGAGGCGGTGCAGAGTTGGCCCAGACCGTCCTCAACTACGGAGATTAGGAGTTTCCTTGGTTTTGCGGGATATTACCGTCGCTTTGTGGAAGGATTCTCTTTTATTGCTTCACCATTGACCAGATTGACCCAGAAGGATGCTCCATTAAGATGGTTCGATGAGTGTGAGGAGAGCTTTCAGAAGCTCAAGTCAGCATTGATCACAGCTCCGGTACTAGTTTTGCCTGTCGGTTCGGATTCTTAAATAGTCTATTATGATGCTTCTAGAGTTGGTTTGGGAGCGGTATTGATGCAGGACGGTAGGGTGAGTTCCTACGCGTCTAGACAGGTGAAGGTGCATGAGAAGAATTATCCAATGCACGATCTTGAGTTAGCTGCCATTGTTCATGCCTTAAAGATTTGGTGACATTACTTGTATGGGGTACAGTGTGAGATTTTCACTGACCATCATAGCTTGCAGTATCTGCTGAGGCAGAAGGATTTTAATTTGCGGCAGAGGAGATGGTTGGAGCTTCTCAAGGACTATGACCTTACTATTTTGTATCACCCGGGAAAGGCCAATGTAGTGGCCGATGCCTTGAGTCACAGAGCCGAGAGTATGGGGAGTCTAGCTTACCTTTTAGTAGCAGAGTGAACTTTAGCACTTGATGTTCAGGCTTTAGCGGGTCAGTTAGTAAGATTGGATTTGTCAGACCCTCCGCGGGTATTAGCTAGCATGGCTCCCAGATCTTCTCTCTATGATCAGATTAGAGCTCGGCAATATGATGATCCGCATTTGTTAGTACTTCAGGATAGGATCTGTCGGGATGATGCCAGGGATGTGACTATCGGTGATGACAGTGTTAGGAGGATGCAGGGTCGTATTTGTGTGCCCAATGTGGATGGTCTACGAGAGTTGATATTAGCAGAGTCTCACAGCTCGCGGTATTCCATTCATCCGGGTGCTGCGAAGATGTATCAGGATCTGAGATAGCATTATTGGTAGAGGCGGATGAAAAGGGATATTGTTGAGTATGTTGCACGATGTCTCAACCGCCACCAAGTCAAGTATGACCACCAGAGACCAGGTGGATTACTTCAGAGATTAGATATTCCGGAGTGGAAGTGTGAGCGGATTACTACGAACTTTGTAGTTGGGCTTCCACGGACTTCGAAGGGTTTTGATGCTATTTTGGTCATTATGTATAGATTTACCAAGTCCGCTCACTTCATTCCTATTGGTACTTGTTATACTTCAGAGCGATTAGCTGGTATATACATTAAGGAGATTGTCCGATTGCATTGAGTTCTGGTTTCTATTATTCGGACAGAGGTACTTAGCTCACATCTCTGTTTTAGAGGGTCGTACAGAGAGGTATGGGTACGAATGTAGAGTTGAGCACTGCATTTCATCATCAGACCGACGGGCAGTCAGAACAGACTATTAAGATTTTGGAGGATATGTTACGGGCTTGTGTGATTGATTTTGGTGGTTCATGGGATCAGCTTCTACCACTAGCAGAGTTTTCATACAATAATAGCTACCAGTCCAGTATTCAGATGGCCCCGTATGAGGCTTTATACGGTAGGAGGTGTAGATCTCCGGTTGGTTGGTTCGAGCCTGGTAGGCTAATTTGTGGGGCACTGATTTGATTCAGGATGTGTTGGAGAAGGTGAAGTTGATTCAGGAGCGACTTCGCACGCTGCAGTATAGGCGGAAGAGCTATGCGGACGGAAGGTCCGGGATATGTCTTTTATGGAAGGTGATAAGGTACTGCTGAAGGTATCACCCATGAAGAGTGTTATGAGGATCGGAAAGAGGAAATATGAGTCCACAGTTTATTGGTCCTTTTGAGGTACTTCAAAAGGTTGGAGAGGTGGCTTATAGACTTGCCTTTCCCCCCAGCCTATCGAGTGTTCATCCGGTATTTCATGTGTCGATGCTCAGGAAGTATGTTGGTGACCCGTCTCATGTGTTAGACTTCAGCACATTTCAGCTCGAGGGTGATATGTCTTATGAGATAGAGCCAGTAGAAATTTTCGATCGTGAGGTCAGAAAGTTGAGGTAAAAAATATAGCATCAGTGAAAGTATAGTGGAGAGGTCAGCCAATGGAGGAGGCTACTTGGGAGACCGAGCGAGAGATGTAGAGTAAATATCCTCACTTATCTAAGACTCCAGGTACTTTTCTAGACCCGTTCGAGGACGAACATTTGTTTAATTGGGGGAAAATGTAATGACCCGGTCGGTCGTTACGTAGAATCTGCATTTATATTTACTGTGTAGGGGTAGCATCTGCACAACATAAAGAAGTGTAGGTGTAGCATCAGTACAATCGAGCCCATGTACCGAGTAAGTGCATAGCCTTACCTCGGCGAAGTAGTGACGAGGCTAGAACCAGACTACCAAATAAACCTGTGCAGTTCAAATATATATATATATATATATATATATTTGAACTGCACAGGTTTATTTGGTAGTCTGGTTCTAGCCTCGTCACTACTTCGCCGAGGTAAGGCTATGCACTTACTCGGTACATGGGCTCGNACGGATAAGAAATATAGGGAGAAAACAACGAATAAAGGGAGGGGGCATGCTGTGGGGAGATAAAAATTTCATATAGGTAATCTCAATGAAGGAAAAGAACAACAAGCCAGCATCAATAAGGACAGAAATCACAAACTTGCACGACATCACCCTTCGTGCTTTTACTCTCTTTCCTCACTATGCAATGTATAATGTAATCAATGTAAATCATGGCACGACATCACCTTCGTGCTTTTACTCTCTTTCCTCACTGTGCAATGTATAATGAAATCAATGTAAATCATGGCACCACATCACCCTTCGTGCTTTTACTCTCTTTCCTCACTATGCAATGTATAATGAAATCAATGTAAATCATGGCACGGCATCACCCTTCGTGATTTTACTCTATTTTCTCACTGTATAGTCAATGAATATGGTACGGAATGGTACATCGTACAACATGGCATCACCCTTCGTGTTTTACACTCTTTCCTCACAATATCAAACAATGCACGGCATCATCCTTCGTGCTTTAGCACTCCTCCTCACCCAAACAACAATCACAAACAAGGGCAAGGGAGTAAATGGAATTGAAATAATAACCCCGGCAAAGGAACAATATCAAACAATGCACGGCATCACCCTTCGTGCTTTAACAGTCTTCCTCACCTAAACATCAATCACAAACAGGGGCAAGGAAGTAAACAAAATAGAACAAAAATTCCGGCAAGGGAACATCAATTAAACAATTATATCCCGGCAAGGGAACAATGTCAATAATCAAATCTCGGCAAGGGAATAAGAACAGTAATCTCAACGTCCCAACAAGGGAGACAATATCAACACAACAATGACCCGGCAAGGGTATTATCTTAGTAACTCTTTCTCTTTCTTTCACTTCATTTCATAATTTACTCTGTTACTTGAGCCAATGCTCCAAAAAGACATTTATTTCATAAACCTTCATCGTTCGTGTTACAATTTGAGCCAATTCTCCAACAGAGTTTAAAAGATTTCAATTCCCTTCACATATTCTTCACAACATAAGGAAATCATCAATTAAGCATGGAAATTACCACAAAATCAGAATATTCACAATATAAGGACTCACGGTCATGCTAGACACCAATGTATAGATACCCGTCACCATGCCTATACATCGTATTTGACAATTAGCAAGTAGAAAATTATACTCAACTCCTATTCCCTCAAGCTAAGGTTAGACCGAACACTTACATCAGGTCCAAAGTATAGCTATCAACCTTCTAACACCTCCCTTCCTTTAGAATCCAACTTCGGAATTGTATTATCTAGACATAATCAACTCAAGTATGTAAATAAGGATTCAATGAGTCAATTACATGGCCTAATTATCCATTTCCTAGCATTCTTTCAAATTTATCAAAAATTCGACCCCGGGCACGCTTGGTCCAAACACAAGGCTCGGACCAAAACCAGGTCACCAATTCACCCACGAGCCCGAATCTATAATTTGTTTTCAAATTCGACCCCAAAATGAGGTCTTAATCAAGAAAGTTCAAACGTGCCTAACTCTACGCAAGTTCCAGATTTTCTACTCTAATTTGCATTGTTTAGGCTTAGGAATTTATTAATTATAGATGAAAAATGAAGGAAATGAGTTAAAATTTACTAACCCAAGAAGTCTTAATGAGGGATCGCTTCAATGGATGCCTAAGGGCTTTGGAGAAGAAGAAGTTCGTTATTTTCTAAGTGAATCCCATAGCTACTGGTTCTGGAAATATTTATATACCACTGGGCAAAATTGTTCTCTGCGATCACGGAAGAGGGGCTGCGATCGCAGAGCTATAGGATCTCCTACTACGAGACCGCAGAAGGAAGCGTGTGATCGCAGAAGGGCCAACCACAGACCTCTGTTATCGCGAGGGACAAAATGCAACCGCAGAGAGATACTACCATCCCCCACCCCAGACCTCCTATACTCTATTTGATCGCGGAAGCAACTATGCAATCGCATAGAGCCACAGAACCCTCCCCTCTCAAACACACTATGTGATCGCGGAGTTAGGCGTGCGATCGCACTGAACAACACCACACACCAGATATGGACTTCTCACACAAGAATTTCTAAGTCTTTTACACCCCGTTACCTATCCAAAACTCACCCGAGCCCTCGGGTCTCAAAACCCAAAAATACATACGACTCCCAAATCATCCTACGGACTTAACCGTGCGATCAAATCGCCAATATAACATCATATACATAGAATTAGACCTCAAAATCCATGAATTCTCTCAAATTTCATAAAAACATCTAATTTCCCATTTCAAGTCCGAAACACATCAAACGAAGTCCAATTTTAACCAAACTTCAGAGAAATATCTTAAACCGCATATCGGACCTATACCGGACGTCGAAACCAAAATACGGGCCCGATACCATCGCTTTCTAATCAGATTTCATTTCCAATTTCCTTAAACATTTTCAGAAAACAATTTTACTCAAAAATTCATTTCTCGGGCTTAGGACCTCGGAATTCGATTCTGGGCATACGCCCAATTCCCATATTTTCCTACGGACCCTCGGGGACCGTCAAATCACGGGTCCGGGTCCGTTTACCCAAATATTGACTAAAGTCAAATTTATTCATTTTAATATCAAATCTTAGCATTTTTCATAGAATTTCATATTTAAGCTGTCCGGCTACGCGTCCGGACTGTGCACGTAAATCGAGACAAATACAAATGAGGTTTTCAAGGCCTTAGAAGTACGTGATGGGTAATAACATAGGTGATGACTCCTTTGGGTCATCAGAGTCTTTTCTTGATAATCATTTTGACACTCAGAGTATTTTGATATTATTTCCTGTAAATGAAACACTGATTTGGGCCGAGAACCCGGTATAATGATTGCCCGAGTGGCATGTTGAGAGTGTCTGACTGAATGAGACTGCGGGCCAATATTTTGAGGATGTTATGATACGAGATAAGCCGAGGGCCAATATTGTGAGTTATTTATGCCATGATGTGGCTTGTTATAGTGCTTGGGCTGTAGGAGCCCCTCCGGAGTCTGTACATACCCCCAGTGAGCGCAGATAGCTACTGAGTGCGAGTGATGCCCGCGGGGCTGATACTGAGTGACTGTGAGGTTGCCCGCTGGGCTGATACTGAGTGATGGTGAGGTGAGAGAAATGATTATGGCCCGATGGGCAGGTTTATGATGATTTTACTGAGTTTTTTACTGTGATTCACTTTGTTTTTAAAACTGATTTTACAAAGTGTTTTACTGAGATATATTGAATCTATACTTGTTTCAAAGGATTTCTAGAAATTATTTTTCGAACCTACGTATTTGATGAATAATTTATGGTGACTTGGTGTTTTACCGTTGTTGTGAATTGGTGTCTCTGTGCTATGTGTTTCATATTTCTCAGACTGTGATTTATTTTCATTACTACTAAGTTGGCGTACTCATCATTACTTCATGTGCCTCTGTGCATAGATCTAGGTACCGCTTCGGAGTAGTAGCTGTCTTCGTTCGTATTCAGCAGCTTACGGGATTTCGAGGTAGCTTTTTAGAGTTAGTTTATTTCTTAGATGCTCGTGACCATTTTGATTACAGTATCGGGAGACTTGTTTAGAATGTTAGATTATTATTGTGGCGTAAAGACTCAAGGAAATTATTTTATGCTTTGTTGTTGCTTGTTATTTATTATTGAAACATTATAATAGAATGGATGGGTAGTTATGTGATGGTTGGCTAGCCTAGTTCCACGATAGGCGCCATCACGACCTGTTAGGATTTGGGGTTGTGACAAGTTGGTATCAGAGACCTAAGTTACATAGGACTCAACGGTCATGAGTAGGTTGAGTAGAGTCTTGTGGATCGGTGCGGAGAAGTCTGTACTTATCTTCGAGAGGCTGCAGAACTTTTAGGAAAAATCTCATTTTTTTGAACTCTTTTGTGCCAATCTATTGGTTCTTGAAATATAAACTCATGTTGTTTCATTCTCTCACAGATGGTGAGCACACGCAATACCGATTAGGGTGACGAGACACTAGCCAGACCCACAAGGGGTCGCGACCATGGTGGAGTTAGGGGACTAGCCCATGTAGCACCCAGGACAGTACACAGGATCCCCCTATCGTTCAAGATCAGGTTCCCGCTAATGGTGCTCCCGTGGAAAATGCTCAGGCACTGGTAGTGCCTATTGTTATTCCGGGTCTTCAGGAGACCCTGGCTCAGATATTGACAGTGTGTACCAGTTTAGCTCAGGCAGTTGCTATGTCTACTACTGCCAGTGCAGCTCAGGTCGGGGGAGGCATTCAGACTCCAGCTGCCCGGACACCTGAGCCGCCTGTACAGAACATTCAGGCACCGGGGGTAGTCCCAGCCCAGCCGGTTGCCCCAGTTCAGGATTATGTGGTTCCTGCTATGCCTGAGCATGAGCATCGCAGGTTGGAGAGGTTCAGCAGACTTCAACCTCCGACTTTCAGTGGTACAGAGGGCGAGGATGCCCAAGGGTTTCTAGATAAGTGCCAGAGGATACTACATACTGTGGGTATTTTGGTAACCAGCAGGGTCTCATTTGCTACATTTCAATTTGCTGGTGCTGCTTTCACTTGGTGGGAGGCATTTTAGAGGCGTATGCCGGTTGGTTCAGCATCACTCACATGGTAGCAGTTCTCCACGCTCTTTTTTGAGAAGTATGTTCCTAGGTCCCACATAGAGGAGCAGCGCAAACAGTTTGAGCAGCTACGCCAGGGAGAGTTGTCAGTTACTCAGTATGAGATGAGGTTTTCCGAGTTGGCTAGACATGCTTCGGAGTTAGTCCCTACTGGCAGGGACCGTATCAGGGGGTTTGTAGATGGTCTCACGATCAACTTCGGATTTTGATGACCAGTGAGAGTGTCTGGAGCTACATTTGAGCAAGTAGTTGACATTGCTCGGGACATTGAGTCGGTTCGTAGGCAGGAGCGTAAGGAGAGGGAGGCCAAAAAGCCTTGGAGATCAGGTAGCTTCAGTGGTGCCCCTTCTAGAGGGCAGTTTCAGCACAGCAGAGGTCATCCATTTAGACCTCCATAGCCAGTTCACCCAGCTTACAATGGTGTATCCTCGGGGTAGGGTCCTCGCAGCTCTCATGAGGGTCGTTCATCTTTTAGTGCCCTTCAACCTCAGAGCTCTACCCGAGCATCATCTCATCAAGGTTCTTCTATGCATGGTTCGTCTGGTGGTATCATGGTGACAGAGGTTCTCGTCAGTTTTCATCTCCAGCTCCAGGTAGTTGTTATGAGTGTGGAGAGTTCGGACATGAGTGGAGGCAGTGTCCCCGTCATTCTGGTAGTTCATCTCAGCAGAGGGTTTAGCCCTCGACTTCTGCCCCAGTCACTTCATCACCTACCCAGGCAGCCAGGGGTGGTGGTCAGGCAGCTAGAGGCCGCCCAAGAGGGGGAGGTCGAGCAGGTGGAGGCCAACCACACATTTATACACTTTCGGCTAGGCCTGATGCTATGACCTCAGATGCGGTGATTACAAGTACGACCTCAGTTTGTCACAGTGATGCTTTCGCTTTATTTGACCCTGGTTCCACGTACTCGTATGTTTCATCTTATTTTTCCCACTTTCTGAATATGCCTCGTGAGTCTTTAATTACGTCTGTTCATGTTTCAACTCCGGTGGGCAATACTATTGTTGTGGACAGTGTGTATCGGTCATGTCTTATATCTATTGGGGTTCTGGCGACTCGAGTGGACTTGATGTTACTCAGTATGGTTGATTTTGATGTAATTCTGGTCATGGATTGGTTATCACCATGTCATGATATCCTTGATTGTCACGCTAAGGCCGTGACCCTAGCTATGCCCGAAGTTCCGAAAGTTGAGTGGAGAGGGTTTATAAGGCATGTGCCTAGCAGATTTATTTCTTATTTGAAGGATCAGCGTATGGTTGAGAAAGGATGTGAATCTTATCTTTCTTTAGCGAGGGATGTTAGTAGTGAGACCCCTTATGTTGATTCGGTTCTCGTGGTTCGTGATTTTGCGAACGTATTCCCTTTAGACCTACCAAGCATGCCACATGATATGGACATTGATTTTGGTATTGACTTGGTGCCAGACACCCAACCTATCTCTATTCAACCTTACCGCATGGCATCAGTAGAGTTGAAAGAATTTAAAGAGCAACTTCAGGAACTCTTAGATAAGGTGTTCATCCGGCCAAATGTGTCACCTTGGGGTGCACCGGTGTTGCTTATGAATAAGAAAGATGGCTCCATTCATATGCGCATTGGTTATAGGAATCTTAATAAGGTTACAGTGAAGAACCGGTATCCTTTTCCATGTATTAATGACTTGTTTGATCAGCTTTTGGGAGCTAGCGTGTTCTCCAAGATCGATCTGTGGTCGGGGTATCATCAGTTGAAGATTCGGGATTTTAACATTCCGAAGACTGCTTTCAGGACCAGATATGGTCATTATGAGTTTCTGGTTATGTCATTTGGGTTGACCAATGCCCCAGCCGCGTTCATATAATTGATGAACAGCGTGTTTAAACCTTACCTTCATTCTCTCGTCATTGTATTCATTGATGGCATCCTGGTTTATTCCCATAGCCAGGATGAACTTCCTCAACACTTGAGGATTGTGTTGTAGAGGTTGAGGGAGGAGAAGCTTTATGCAAAATTCTCCAAGTGTGAGTTTTGTCTTGGTTCAATAGCTTTCTTGCGGCACGTGGTGTCTAGTGAGGGTATTCAGGTTGATCCGAAGAAGATTGAGGCGGTGCGGAGTTGTCCTAGTTCGTCCTCAGCTACGGACATTAGGAGTTTCCTTGGTTTTGCGGGATATTACCGTCGCTTTGTGGAAGGATTCTCTTTTATTGCTTCACCATTGACCAGATTGACCTAGAAGGGTGCTCCATTCAGATGGTCCGATGAGTGTGAGGAGAGCATTAAGAAGCTCAAGTTAGCATTGACTACAACTCTGATACTAGTTTTGCCTAGTGGTTCGGGTTCTTAAACAGTCTATTATGATGCTTCTAGAGTTGCTTTGGGAGCGTATTGATGCAGGACGATACGGTGATTTCCTACGCATCTAGACAGTTGAAGGTGCATGAGAAAAATTATCCAGTGCACGATCTTGAGTTAGCTGCCATTGTTCATGCCTTAAAGATTTGGTGACATTACTTGTATGGGGTACAACATGAGATTTTCACTGACCATCATAGCTTGCAGTATCTGCTGAGGCAGAGGGATTTGAATTTGCGGTAGAGGAGATGGTTGGAGCTTCTCAAGGATTATGACCTTACTATTTTGTATCGCCCGGGAAAGGCCAATGATGTTGCCGATGCCTTGAGTCGCAGAGCCGAGAGTATGGGGATTCTAGCTTACCTTTTAGTAGCAGAGAAACCTTTAGCACTTGATGTTCAAGCTTTAGCGGGTCAGTAGTAAGATTTGATTTGTCAGACCCTCCGCGGGTATTAGCTAGCATGGCTCCCCGATCTTCTCTCTATGACCAGATTAGAGCTCGGCAGTATGATGATCCGCATTTGTTAGTACTTCAGGATAGGATCTGTTAGGATGATGCCAGGGATGTGACTATCGATGATGACAGTGTTATGAGGATGTAGGGTCGTATTTGTCTGCCCAATGTGGATGTTCTACGAGAGTTGATATTAGCAGAGGCTCACAGCTCGCAGTATTCCATCATCAGGGTGCCGCGAAGATGTATCAGGATCTGAGATATCAGTATTGGTAAAGGCGGATGAAGAGGGATATTGTTGAGTATGTAGCACGGTGTCTCAACTGCCACCAAGTCAAGTATGAGATCCACAGACCAGGTGGATTACTTCAGATGTTAGATATTCTGGAGTGGAAGCGGGAGCGAATTACTATGGACTTTGTAGTTGGGCTTCCACGGACTTCGAAGGGTTTAGATGATATTTTGGTCAATGGATAGATTTACCAAATCCCCGCACTTCATTCCTATTGGTACTTGTTATACTCCAGAGCGATTAGCTGGTATATACATTAAGGAGATTGCCCGATTGCATGGATTTCTGGTTTCTATTATTTCTGACAAAGGTACTGGGCTCACATCTCAGTTTTGGAGGGCCGTATAGAGAGGTATGGGTACGGATGTAGATTTGAGCGCTGCATTTCATCCTCAGACCAACGGGCAGTCGGAACGGACTATTAAGATTTTGATGGATATGTTACGGGCTTGTGTGATTGATTTTGGTGGTTCATGGGATCAATAAAATCTACCAGTCCAGTATTCAGATGGCCCCGTATGAGGCTTTATATGGTAGGAGGTGTAGATCTCCGGTTGGTTGGTTCGAGCCAGGTGAGGCTAAGTTGTGGGGCATAGATTTGATTTAGGATGTGTTGGAGAAGGTGAAGTTGATTCAGGAGCGACTTCGCACGGCGCAGTCTAGGAAGAGAGCTACGCGGACCGGAAGGTCCGGGATATGTCTTTTATGGAAGGTAATAAGGTACTGGTGAAGGTATACCCATGAAGAGTGTTATGAGGTTCGGAAAGATAGGAAAGATGAGTCCACGGTTTATTGGTCCTTTTGAGGTACTTCAGAAGGTTGGAGAGGTGGCTTATAGGCTTGCCCTGCCACCCAGCCTATCGAGTGTTCATCCGTTATTTCATGTGTCGATGCTCAGGAAGTATGTTGGTCACCCGTCTCATGTGTTAGACTTCAGCACATTTCAGGTCGAGGGTGATATGTCATATGAGATATATCCAGTAGCAATTTTCGATCGTGAGGTCAGAAAGTTGACGTCTAAAAATATAGCTTCAGTGAAAGTACAGTGGAGAGGTCATCCAATGGAGGAGGCTACTTGGGAGACCGAGCGAGAGATGCAGAGTAAATATCCTCACTTATCTAAGACTCCAGGTACGTTTCTAGACCCGTTTGAGGACGAATATTTTTTTAATTGGGGGAAAATGTAATGACCCGGTCGGTCGTTACGTAGAATCTGCATTTATATTTACTGTTATTGCCTCGTCATAGCTTGGTTAAACTTTTCTTGATGTGTTAGAGTTGGTAGGCTCGAAATCGGAATAATTATAATGAGAATTTAGTCACTTAGTCTTTAAAAGCCTTAGAGTTGGAAAAGTCAACTAAGAGTTGACTTATTGGTAAATGACCTCGGAATGCGGATTTGATGGCTCGGATAGCTTTGTTAGGTGATTTAGGACTTAGGAGTGTGTTCGGAATATTTTTGTGAGGACTGGTGTAAAATTAGGATTGAATTGGCGAAAGTTAATTTTTGGTAATTTTCGGTCGGCAATGGAAATTAGGCTATCGGGGTCGGAATGGGATTACGACAGTTTGAACAAGTTCGTAATGTCATTTTCAATATGTCTGCAAAATTTCAGGTCAATCGGAGTTGTTTTGGATAGTTTCGGCATCGTTGGTGGATCTTAGAAATTTCAAAGTCCTTAGGCTTGAATCAGATGTGATTTTGGTGTTTTGATGTTATTTTTAGTGTTTAAAGAGTGAAACTAAGTTTGAATGATAATTTATGAGGTGTTGGTAAAATTTTTTGGGCTCCCAAGGGGCTCGGGATTGATTTCGGGTGGTTAACATGCATTTTAGCCTTAGGAAAAACTATTGTTTTCTAGTGTTTTGAGAGCTGAAGGTCCTTCATCGCGATCGCGTAGGTGAAGATGCGATTGCGTAAAGTAATCTGAGGGTTAGGCGAAATTGTGCAATGCGATTGCAGGAATAGGAGTGCGATCGCATTGGTTTGGAGGGATGATCAATGTGATCGCGTGTGTGGAGGTGCAATCGCATAGAATAAAATGGGGGCACGTGAGTGTGGACGGTTGGCCATCGCGACCGCGTGATGTCGTGTGCGATCGCAGTGGGCTGGGAAGCAGAGCTTCGTGATCGCTGAGAGTAATTTTGGCACCTGGGGAATTTGTGATCCGCGATCGCGATGTGGGTCCCGCAATCGCGATGAATAAGAACTGGGCAGTTTATAATTAAACCCTCCTCGACCATTAAACCTTTTAACATCATTTTTGAATGGGAGAGCTTAGAGGCGATTTTAAACAATGAAAATCATCGTTCTTCATTGAGGTAAGCATTTTGGACCCAAAATCTCGATTATAGGTGATTAAGGAACATAATATCAGTATTTATTCATAAAACTCCGTAGAAAAAGGTTGGGTTAGGGCTTGAGATTATGAGACATTTAGTGATCGATTTGAGAGGTCAAACGAGCTCCGATTTTAGCGTTCTTTATATGTACGGACTCGTAAGATGATGCAAAATATTTTGGTATAAAGATTTTTGAGTTCCGAGATGCGTGCCCAGGAGTCGGGTTTTGGCTAAATTCGGGTTTTATGCTAAAATTGGTACTTTTCAATTGGAATTCGTTCCTTAACCATAATTTGATGATAAAAATCTGAAATTGGTAGATTTGGAGTGCTCGGAAGTTGATTCGAGAGGCAAGCGGGTTGCAGAGTAGCTTTTCGGGCTAGTTTGAAGTAAGTATGAAACCCCGGACTTTGCATCCTTTCATGGATTTTGTAATGCAGAGATTGGAAATACATTCCTTTTTAGGCAAATATTGAGTTGCAAACCTGATTTTAAAGCCTAGGATAATAGTATTGATATATTTTGATATAATTTGGGCTGTAAGCCATTTTTGGGGCCTAGTGCCGATTTGTTTACCCCGTTGAGGGTTGTTTTACTATTTTCCTCACTTGAAATGTTATGATTACCACTCAGTCTTTTCCTGATAATCGTTTCGACACTCAAAATATTTTGATATTATTTCTTTAAAATTAAACACTGTTTTGGGTCGAGAACCCGGTATAATGATGGCCCGAATGGCATGTCTAAAGTGTCTTACTGAGTGAGGCTGCATGCCAATATTGTGAGGATGTTATAATATGAGAGATGCTGAAGGCCAATATTATGAGTGATTTATGCCATGATGTGGATGTCCGAGGGCAAATATTGTGAGTGATTTATGCCATGATGTGGCTTGTTATAGCACTTGGGCTGTAGGAGCCCCTCTAGAGTCTGTACACACCCCTAGTAAGCATAGGTACCTACTGAGTGCGAGAGATGTCCGCGAGGTTAATACTGAGTGACTGTGAGGTTGCCCGATGGGCTGATACTGAGTGACTGTGAGGTTTCCCACTCGGCTGATACTAAGCGGTGGTGAGGTTCTGAGGGAAATTATTGCGAGAAATGATTATTGCCCGAGGGGCAGGTTTATGATGATTTTACTGAGTTTTTTACTGTGATTCACTTCGTTTTTCAAACTGATTTCACTGAGAGTTTTACTGAGATATATTGAAATTATACTTGTTTCAAAGGATTTCTGGAAATTTGTTTTCGAACCTATGTATTTGATGAATACTTTATCGTGACTTGGTGTTTTACCGTTTTTGTGAATTAGTGTATCTGTGTTGTATGTTTCATATTTCTCAAACTGTGATTTATTTTCATTACTACTGAGTTGGCGTACTAATCATTACTCTTTGTGCCTCTGTGCACAGATCCAGGTACCGGTTCGGAGCAGTAGCTGTCTTCGTTCGTATTAGCACCTTACGGGATTCGAGGTACCTGTTCAGCATCCGCAACTTCTCCATTTCCCTTCCTTTATTAGTATTAGTATTTATTTGATAGACATTGATTAAGACGTTAGTAGAGTTAGTTTTATTTCTTAGATGCTTGTGACCATGTTGACTCCAGTCTTGGGAGAGTTGTTTAGAATGTTAGATTATTATTGAGGCGTAAAGACTTAAGGAAATTATTTTATGCTTTGTTGTTGATTGTTATTGATTATTGAAACATTATAATAGAATGGATGGGTAGTTATGTGATGGTTGGATAGCCTAGTTCCACGATAGGCGCCATCACGACTTGTTAGGATTTGGGGTTGTGATAAGATCGTGCCCACCTCTTGATTCCTCAATGGATTCAACATGGTGAGCGAGACAACAAAAGGAGAGATCACCAGCCTGGTCAACGTGGCAGGTACAACCCAAGATACCAAGTTTCATGTCATCGAAGATGACATGAGGTACAGTGCCTTACTCGGGATACTGTGGATACACTATATGAATGTAGTGTCGTCAACCCTTCATCAAATGATGAAATTTCCAACAAAAGACGGAAGAAAAAAAGTATATGGGGAGCAGCATGCAGCAAGAGAGATGTTTGCAGTACACGTTGTGGCACCAACATCGACGCCTTCTGCATCAGAGGAGCCAAAGGACAAGCAAACAGCCAAGTGGAAATCACAAACTATGTTCCCGGATTCACCCGTATGGACGAATAAAGGATCGTGTCGCGTCCCCGGAACGAGCAATTGAAACATATCGAGGCTTGAACGCTACCACAGTTAAGGTACGACCCCTTCCTTTTCTTATTTATGTTTTGTACTAACTCTTGTGCTGGTGTTTGAGTGAGAGGAATCGAAGCACCCTCCAGTTCGAAGACCTTAGGTTTTGAAGCACGCGTTGCGATTTTTTTCCCTTAGATCGGATTTTGTCCCAAATGGGTTTTGCTGGTGAGCTTTTAAACGAGGCAACATCCATATGATACCTAAGGAGAACTCATCAAGTATTCAAGGCTTCTCTTCAATAAACCCCAAATACTAGGGGGCATTCCCCCGTAAGATCACCTCCTCGAAGAAATTGAAATATTCCAAAAATGATCTTGACAAGAGAATGATGTATCGGACCAAAGGGTCAAATGAACTGTGTCCGCATAGAATAATAGAACCCTCGATGGAGAAAACATGTATGCTTGTACCAAGTAATCGAAGGAGTGCATATCATTATCAAAACTCTTTATGCTACCATGAAGTTTGCTATTTTCACAAGAAATGTTCCCAGGGCTAAAAATGCCCGAACACTCGGGGACTGTCATCGACAACCAGATCGTAAGCCCTCCATGAGGCAACATCTTATAAGCCCTCCATGAGGTAACATCTCATAAGCCCTCCATGAGGCAACATCTTATAAGCCCTCCATGAGGCAACATCTCATAAGCCATCCATGAGGCAAAAACTCATAAAGCCCTCCATGAGGCAACCTCAAGCTCGTAAGCCCTCGATGAGGCAACATCTCATAAGCCCTCCATGAGGTAATAGCTCGTAAAGCCCTCTATGAGGCAACCTCGAGCTCGTAAGTCCTCGATGAGGCAACATCTCATAAGCCCTCCATGAGGCAACATCTCACAAGCCCTCCATGAGGCAGTATCGAATCTGTAAGACCTCGAAGAGGCATGCTCAATAGCTCGTAAGCCCTCCGTGAGGCAGCCTCGAGCTCGTAAGACCTCGATGAGGCAACTTCAAAATTCATAAGCCCTTAATGAGGCAACACAAAATAGTTAAGACCCCAACATGGCATGCCAAAATTTGTAAGACCTTGAAAAGGCATAATCTCAATATTAAAGTCAAGGCTATATATTCGAACTTGTAAGACCCCTAAAAAGGCATACCCTCGATATAGATGTCGAGATTACCTCACTTGGAGACTAAAAGGCTATGGCCAATTATAAAGAGCTTCGATCATATCAGCTCCAAACAATGCGTAAGAGCCTAAGGGACAAGCTAAAAAACCTTCGGGCCAATATAAAGAGCCTCAGGGCCGATCTGAAAAACCTAAGGGTCGACGAGTCCAAGTCAAAATCTGACTCGAGGACTAAGCCCTAAACAGTTAGCTATTAACTATTACCAATTGATCATCAATCACAAAACCCCAAGGGTTTCATTTCTAAGTCCAACTCACCGGACTAATTATTGTCATGCGTCAAGATTCAGAACAAAAACAAAGACACACAAGTGGAAATTTATACAAATGGAAAACCAAAAGGTTTATTTTTATATATGTAATGATACAAAGACACGTTTACAATGCTCTCTAAGAGCCCTATGCAAAGAATCAAGAAAGAAAAATCCTAGTTTACTCTCGGGGACTTAGTCTTTCTTCCCCTAGGACCGGCTCCATCATCAGCTTCTTCCTCACTATCTTTGGAATCCGAAATAAGGAACTTGGCGTCGAACTCATCCGCTTTGGCCGGCTCTATGTCCTCCGAGAGGTCGAAGCCCCTAGCATGGATCTCCTCGAGAATTTCCCTCCAGAATTTGCATCAGGCATAATTACTGATCAGTATCTCTCGATCGGAACCTCCCCCAACTTCATACAAGCCTCGGCGACATCTTTCAAATAGATATCAACCTTCTTATCGGGTTTTGCTTGAGCCACCTAAGCTTTGGCTCGAGCGTCCAAGACCTCGGCTTTCATCTTCAAAAGTTCTGTCTCCAGGTTGGTAATCCTGCTCGTCTAAACAAAGTTGCTTCCTCAAGCATTACGAAGCTGTATCTCGAGGGCGGAGGCCTTAGCCAAAGCTTTCCTTTCAGCCGCAAAATGATCACCTGTGTGTGTCTTCAACTCGTTGCGTTCGAAGTTGGCCTGACCGAGTTCGCCCCAAAGGCGCTCCAGCACCTCTATTTTTCTCTGCAACTGAGATGGAAAAACATTAGTTTTCGAAAGTGGAAAGAAAAGGCGATATTCCCTCAATATGAAATTTACATGCTTCTCGAGATGGCCCTCGTAATTTTGACTTCGATTCATCTCCGATCAAAGGTGTATCAACTCTCTTGCCTTCTTATCACAAAGAAGCCTAAGAGATTTCTCCCCGTCCAAGGCTTTCTACAACTTAGCCTCACAATGAAGCAACTCAGACTTGAGCTTGTCGAAGGCTGATGGGAAGGGGGCCTAGTTAGAAGGATAAAAATATGAAGTTGGGAAGGCCAAAAGATTATCGCGGCTCACTACAGAGCAGAGCCGTTGAGCCTCCTCGAATGTCGAGCGCGCATCCACTGGTCTGGTCTCACCGGCCCCAGTTCAACTGCCCTGAACATCCTTCGAAGGAAGAAGAAGATGGTGGCAAGGGACTTTCTCTCATCCCTTCCCGTGGAACCTATCCCCCGAGGCTGCAGCCCCTGGGTTCAGTAGGCCCAACTGTCTCGGGAGACTTCTCGGTCCTAGCCATCGATGTTTGTGTTGTCCCTTTCGGTCATATCATCGCTTGTATGCCGACCGATAGATGTAAGACCTCCTATGATGGTTGCATTTTCTTTGTGCCTACAAGCAGGCCCTGTCTCATTTTGAACATTCTCGTCCACCGAGGACCCTTTCCTTTTATTACCTTGAATCGGCTCCGAAGCCAAAGGTCTTTCCTCCTCTCCAAGAAGGCATTGTCTCACTTCAGAAAAGTCACATATACCTGCAGCAAAGAAATTAACAAACATAAAGAGGAGTATCCCTTCAGAAGGGAACCATACAGCACATACCATGGTGTTTTGCTTCACATCTGCCCTTTGACAGATCTCGCCACTTGCGTTCATCATAGGTCGAACAAGCTTCTAGTTTTGGAGTCCAATCTGCTAGCTCGGGGACCTCGTATGGCAGCCACGAGATCGTTGCGTGGAAAGAAAGAAAACATTCTTACGGGGTCCGACTCCACTGAGAACAACAAATGGCAAACTACAACATATCACTTATGTGTAAAATTCCATTTCTCAGGAAACGACAGAAACTCCGCCGGAATAATGTCAACAGTCCTCACTCGAACAAATCGATTCATCCACCCTTAGCCCCCCTCCTCATCCTCACTGGCGATAAAGGGCATGGTGGATCGACGTTATAGTGTCACTAGACCTCGGTAATGTTAAGGCCGATATAGTCTGATGAGGTAGCTGAGGGCAAACTCGAGCTTAGCCTTCTCCGTAAAGAATCTGATCATCAACACTACACGCCAGAATGACGGGTGGACCTGAGCCAATGTAACTCGATATCTTCGACATAACTCAAGCACGACTCGGTCAAGGGGACCCAACATAAAGGGGTACGTGTATACATTCAAAAACCCCTCTACATGGGCTATGTTACCTTCATCCCGAGAAAGTATCTGAAACATCACCTCTTCTTCCCATCCACAGTCTCTCCTCACGGCCTCGAGGTGTCTCTCTGCTATTGATGAAATGAACCTCGATGCGTGTTCTCGATGGCCCGAAATGTTGAAAGGTTTCTGTAACATAAATTTCTTCCATAGGACGAAGCAGTTCGAGGTTAGCTCGCCAAATGCCGGCGGTGTACCACCGGCCGGATGGGAAACAGAGGTAGAGCTTCCCTCTTCCTGGTGAGCAGATTTGGGCATGGAAGCCATGACTCCTGTGAAGCAAGTAAAAGAAGATGAAAACTCAGGCGAAAGCTTCAAACTGAGATACCGAAAGAAATGATGCAAGAAGAGGAACTCCAAAAAGAAAAATAGTTTTGCAAATAGCAAAGCTCTCAATGAAGAAAAAGCGGATATATATAAGAAAGGCGACGACTATTCATTTAGTCTGATAGCCAATCAGCTCTAACAGAGCCATTATGAGACCTTAGGAAACTTACCAGCGAGGCCACCTCGGTCAGTTCATTGTTTCATCATAAGAATGATGCTATCATATAGCGTTCGAGTGATCAAAGGGTTAAATCAACCTCGAAAAGGTATGCAGCTGAAATATGAACGGCCCGATCTTGAGGGTCTCTGTTACTCCGAGACTGGGTTCGAAGTGGCTAAATTTAAATTCGAATATTAACTTTTGCATGAACAAGGCAAAGTTTTGAATACACGAAATGAAGGAATCCTTTACATTTCCAAAATATATTTACAAGAATGCTTTTCAAAACTCCCTTGAGGAGCCCGCATACGAAAAAAAAGAAGTAAAAAAGGGCAAAGTATTCTATCCTTCGTCCTCACTACTTCCCGAGTCGCTTGTCAAGCCCTCGTCCGAAGTAATCCGAACTGCCGATTCATCTTCCAAGGCCTTTGACTCTTCGATCTCAGCAGAAAAATTGAAACCCCTAGCGTGCAACTCCTCGAGGGCTTGTCTCTTAGCTTCCAATCGAGCATGAGCAACGGCCCGAGCCAATTTGAGCTCGGCCTCTTCGGATATCTCTCTGGCCTGATTATTTGCAGCGACAACATCATCATTCTATGAGGATACGAATGCGTCGGCTTCAAACATGGACATGGATAATGCGGCAGCTTCCTCGTGAGAACGTCAAAGGAGACCCTGAGTCAAGGCTAGCTCCCCTAGAAGAACATCCCTCTCCGAGGCCACACTATCATTGTGCCGCTCAGCGCTAGGATCCCAGCATCTTTGGCCGCGATCTCTCCCCAAAGCTTCCCTCTCCAAGAGCACCTTCTCTGAGCCTGCCTGGAGGTCGACCAACTCCTCCTCTTTTCAGGCATACAAAGCCTTCAGCTCATTTGACTCCGATGTGAGCTTCTCAAGCTCCTCCTCAGGACAAGTTAGCTCATCTTGTAGCTTGGAGAAAGCCTGATCATACAACGTCATGACCTACAACGCAAAGGAGAGAAGTTAGAAAAACAAGAATAAAAACTTGAAGCACAAATAATATATAAAGAAGTTACCCGTTTTTGGAGTCTCATATCATCCTCAAGAACAACCGGGGCATTGAGATCGGTGTCTTCTTTGACACCGAAAAAGAAGTACTTGAATAAATCATCCTCTCCATGAGAGGCCCCAACATCGGGAGCTTCTGTCACGACCCAAAATCCCAACACAGGTCGTGATGGCACCCAACACTGGAGTCAGGCAAGCCAACAGTTGTTTACTAGTGGGATTATCCTTATTTGACATACCAACCCCACACTTACCAAATTTTAAGCTTAGATCATTAAATAAAAGCGGAAACATTTACCAATTTAAATACATACAGCCAAAATGATCGTGATCCAATATGTATACAGTCCCAAAATAAGAATCTACTATGTGCGTTCCAGGAACTACTGTCACAAGTCAACAGGCAAACTAGTAGAATATACAAAAGATGATACAAAATTGTACTGCTGTCTGATAGGAATAGATAGAAATAAACAAAAGGATAACTCCATAGCACAGCGGAGAAACGTCAGGGGGGTGCATCTCACCGTGGAGTCCTCTCCAGAAAATAAGTCAAGCTCCGGTCGGATAACCAGAAACACTAGCCTCATAACCTGTACAATTAAGTACAGAAGTGCAGCATGAGTACATAAATATATATATGTACCCAGTGAGTATCCCGCCTAACCTCGAAGAGGTAGTGACGAGAGGTCGACATGACACTCACTAAGGTCCAACAGTAATAATGTAAAACAGGATATACGGAATGCAGTAGCCATGTGAGACAGTAAGCAGCAGATACCTATCAAATACATAAAACCGGGAAACTACTGAAAATAAGCAACAATGTACACTTTCATTTTCCCCCCAAATATATGTCAAGTCAATGTCAATGGAAAACAATACCCAATAGCCCAAGCGCACACAAAGATAGGACAACCGGCCGGAGTCATAAGGAAATATCTAGATACTAAAAGGACGTAAAGCTTCCCTCGATCATGAATCTTACCTCTGGCTCGAGTGCTGACTCATATATATAATTAACATAAATCTCCCCTCAATCACGAATCATACATGCGACTCAAGTGCTGACTCATATTTATAATTAACATAAAGCTCCCCTCGATCGCGAATCATACCTGCGAGTCGAGTGTTGACTCATATATATAATTAACATAAAGCTCCACTCGATCCTGAATCATACCTGCGACTCGAGTGCTAACACATATATAATTAACATAAAGCTCCCCTTGATCGCGAATCATACTTGCGACTCGTGTGCTGACTCTTATATATAATTAACATTAAGCTCCCCTCGATCGCGAATCATACCTGCGACTCGAGTGCTGACTCTTATATATATATATATATATATATATATATATATCGGATTTATCAATAAGCTTGGTAGAGGCTATACTTGTAACAAGGATTAATTCACCGGAAATTCTGAGGAAACTCTCTATATTTTTTCATACTAGTTCGAAGATAATAAGCAATACCGGTTCAAAGATAATAAGCAACTCAAGGTTTGGCTAAAGATACACATAAAGCATGTAATGGCTTGCTCGTGAGTCCTAAAACTACCCGACATAATATAATAGTCGCTACGTACGGACTCTCGTCACGCTATACGCATGTAGCCCGCACAACAATTTCACACAACATATATAACACCTATGGGGACAATTCCCTCTTAGAAGGTTAGAAAGGAGACTCACCTCGTGTCGAATCTACCCATCGGACCAAGGATGCGCCCGAACTCCGAACTCTACACCTGAGGACTCGCAACTAGCCAAATACGGCACAATGACATCAATGCATGCTCAAAGCAGGGAAATTATCCTATTTATTCAATAATTCAACCTTCTTGAAGAATTTCCAAAATCCAACCCCGGGCCCGCACGCTCAGATCCCAATAATTCTCGATAGTAACACTCACCCCAAGCCTAAGGATCATTAATATACGATTCTTACTTGATTTCATAGCAAATTCATGATTAAATTCCCAAATTATCACAAACTCTAGGTTACTACCCAATTCTTGATTTTTCACTAATTTAGGTAGTTAATTAAGCTAAAAATCCATACATGAATCTAAGATTAGAGTAGATTTTACTTACCTTAAATGACCAGGTCGTTAGCCCCTCAACAATGGTGGAAATCGCCCCAAGGAAGAAGAAGAAATGAGAAAAAATTTGTTATGACCCATGGATAAAAACACACTGTCTGGACAGTGTTTTCGCACCTGCGGCTCGAGGACCGTACCTGCGAGCAATGGCCCGCACCTGCGGAAATGGATTGGGGAGCCTGGGCCCGCACCTGCGGAGTGGAGGCCGCACCTGCAGCTCCGCTCCTGCGGAACTTTGTCCGCACCTGCGAGAATTGGCCAGACCACTAGGGTCGCACCTACGATGTTGGGGACAGCAGGACAGTTCCGCACCTGCGACTGCGCAACCGCACCTGCGGTCACACCAGAACAGGTGCGCCAGCAGCTGTGTTCAGCTGGTTTCTAGCCTCGTGTGGTGTTCGGGAGGCACCTGGCCCGCCCGAGCCCCCGTCCAAATATACCAACAAGTCCCAAATCATAATACAGACTCACTCGAGCCTTCAGAACACCCAAAACAATGCTAAAACTCAAAATCACACCTCCGAACCCCAAAAGCCAAACTTAGGAACTTTAAGTTTTCTAGACTTCGCTAACAACGCGTCGAACAGACCTATACAACTCGGAATGACATTAAATTTTGCAGGCAAGTCATAATTAACATAACAGAACTATTCTCGATCTCGAAATTCCGTTCGGACCTCGATAACACAAAAACACATCCCAAACCAAAATAGGAACTTAAGGAACTTCTTACGACCGGGTCATCAGAAACCCATTCCGAACTTACGACCAAGTCCAAAATCATCACACGAAGCTACCGGAACTGGCAAAACTCAATTCTGAGATCGTTTACCCAAAATATTGATCAAAGTCAAACATGGCCTTAAAGGCGAACCTTAAGGAACCAATTGTTCCTATAGCAGTCTAAACACCTCCAAATCCCGGACCACTAGTCCCCACAAGTCATAAATCATAAAAAGCCGCTATGGGAAGTTTTATTTAGGGGAACAGGGTCCAATAACGCAAAACAACCGGTCGGGTCATTACAGCTTCCCTGTTCTACGCATCCCGTATTTTCCCCGGTGAAAATGACGGGCCTAATTGCAAATCGCCTAGGACATCGACTTCTATCGAGGCTTCTCCTCGCCCTCGAAAAATCGCGGAATCGGCTCCTCCAACCAAATATTCATCGGCAAAGGTGGCATCCCGTCCAACGATAGGCTAGGGGACTGCACCCAAACTCTCCTCGAGGGTCTCCACAACACAAAATGGGTCCGCATCATCCACCTCCGGCTCGACAGCCTTCTTCCCTACCACTTCCGAAGCATCAGCCCTTCGTCTTGCCCTTTGTACCAAAGGGAAACTGTCATCATCTTCGTCTTTAGTATGAAGGCTTTCTGCAGCTACCGAGGTCAAAATCGTGGCATCGTTCTTAGGCTTTTGATCCCTGGATTTCTTTGGTATTAATACATGGAAAAATGTTATTTCTTGGAGTTTTGACATGCTTTCGACCTATGGACGCTAAGGATGGGTTGGAAGAAAACAAGCACAAGGATTTCATCATTTCTTCCTCACTCAAGACCCGAGTTTGTATCGAGTTTATGTTTTCCCATACTTTAATTATTTTTGTGGTGAATTTCTCCATGTCTATGGAGTAGTTCCCTTTAGGGTTTGATTGTTTTGGTATATCGATGATTGATTGTGGATTATAAATCTTGTTTTATGTATTGAACCATTTTGGAGGATTTAATTGTTGCATCTGCATTTACTAGTAATTGAGAGACGCATAACTTGTGATATCTTTGCATTATATTGTTAGTTGAGTGCATCGATTCTTCTAAGTATTCAAAAGAGGCTAGTTGAACCATTGATTAAACATAGTTAGAATATAATCGAAAGAGGTTTTCCTAAGGACCAACCCACTATGCATTCTTGCATATCTTCACATGCTTAAATTGGTTCATCTCGTGAGGTTAAAACTTAACCGAGAGAGGAGTTTTTTCTGTGGTTTTGAACTAATAATTAAGTAAATTCGAGAGACTCACTTGAACACTAAAAGTGAATTATCTAGAGTTAGATCCCGAAAAATTATCTTGCACCTATCATGTCAAAACCTATCATCTCCCATTGATAATCATATTGGCTTATTCCTTGTCTCGATAGTCACTAGCCAATAGCTTTAGATTCTTAGTTAATTTTAGTTATTAATCGCATAAATCTCAACTTTTGATCCTCCTAGATAGAAATAAAGCTAGAAACTATGAGAATACTAATAAAATCGAATCCAAGTGAATACAATATTATACTATACTATCTTTGATTAGCGAGCATAAGGTAAGTGTGTGCTTTGTGCTCGTCATCCGTGAGGGAAAATCCATGTTCGTGAAGGGTAATCCCTCCAGTCCCCAGCTACATTCATGATCGTGAAGAACAAAGCACCAAATATAAGAAATAGTGAAAAAAATAATCCTCATAAGTCCAACATCAATTTGTAGCCTATCTGAAACTCACCCGAGCCCCTCGGGCTCTAAACCAAACATGCACATAAGTGTAATACCATTATGCGAACTAGAACTACGAATCTGACATCAAAATGTATGAAATTTTCAATGAAAATCAACAACTTTTAAATTTACAACTGAGCGTCTCAATCATACCAAGTTTCAAAATCGAAATCCGAACCCAGTAGCAACAAAGTCAATCTACGGTCAAACATAGGAATTCTTTAAACATTCAAATTACTAGTTTATAACAAATCTTGTTAATCAAGTAATAGACTTATGAATTTAATTATGTGCATATTCCTAAGTTCCAAATCATGATACGAACCCACCAGGACCGTCAAGATAGTGATCCGGATTCGTTTACACAAAATATTGACTGAATTCACATTTTCTTCAATTTTTCACTTAAAGACTTGCTGGAACCAGAGACAGATTACACACGCAAATCGAGAAATTCTAAATGGAGCTAATCAAGGTATCAGAACACAAAAATAAAGGTTGAAACTCAAAATGACCTATTGGGTCGTCACACAGGGTCTACATCCACAATACCGAATGAGACCACCGCACCACATGCGATCGACTCAGCTCCACCTGGAGATGATAGGATTGTGACCATTGCTTTTGTTACTCCTTCACACAGCAGGGTGGATCCCCCCGCATCGACTTGAGGGAGTTTCTTATCACCCTACTATACTTCATTTTCGTTCATTGGTGACAACGCAGGTTCTAAGTGTGGGGTGGGAGTTATTCATTTTTGGTGGATGTATGTACTTAATTATTACAATCTTTGTTTCTTATGATACTTTTGGTGCTATAATATTCATTGTATTAATGGCGTGTAATAGATAGTGAATCGTCTATGAGTAGTAACTCATAGTATTTGGTTGTTTCTATTTGTAGTAAGTAGTCGTATAATAGTTGGTAGTTTCAACTCAACAAAGAAAAAATCAGAAAATAATGGACTTTTCGGACGACGGACTACTTAGATAGTTCTCTCGAGGGATTAAGGTCCTTGGACAAATAAAAAAAATTCATTTGATTCTTGAAAGTAGTGTTAGAATAAGGAAATTGACAGAAAATAAAGAAAAAAGCATAAAAATATTTTATTTATCTTATTTGCTTTAAGTATTTATCTTAAGTTTAATCTATTAGGCAATAATACCTCTTTGTTTTTCTTTGGAAAACGGTTATCTCTTATATGAAGGCTCAGTATATGGTCGAGAAGGGGTGTCTAGATTATTTCGCTTATGTTCGTGATTCTAG
The DNA here is from genome assembly GCA_005239525.1 of Nicotiana knightiana. Lineage (NCBI taxonomy): Eukaryota > Viridiplantae > Streptophyta > Magnoliopsida > Solanales > Solanaceae > Nicotiana > Nicotiana knightiana. The sequence continues at coordinate 51,968 of ML393883.1, forward strand.
TGCGGAGGTTCCTTTCACAAATTCAGTTCCAGTTGTTCGTGAGTTTCCAGAGGTGTTTCCTGCAGACCTATCAGGGATTCCACCCGACAGGGATATTGATTTATGTACTGATTTGGCTCCAGGCACTCAGCCTATTTCCATTCCGCCATACGGCATGTCCCTGCCAGAGTTGAAGGAATTGAAGGAAAAGTTGAAAGATTTTCTTGATAAGGGCTTCATCAGACCTAGTGTCTTGCCCTGGGGTGCGCCTATGTTGTTCGTAAAGAAGAAGGATGGATCGATGAGGATGTGCATAGATTATCGGCAGTTGAACAAGGTCACCATCAAGAACAAGTATCAATTGCCAAAGATTGATGACTTATTTGATTAGCTTCAATATGCCAAGGTATTTTAAAATGTTGATTTGAGATCTGGCTACCATCAGTTGAGGATTACGGAATCCGATGCCCCTAAGACAAATTTTCGGACTTGGTACTAGCACTATGAGTTTCTAGTGATGGCATTTGGGTTGACAAATTCCCCAGTAGTGTTTGTGGATTTGATGAACCGAATGTTCAAACCTTATTTGGACTCCTTTGTGATTGTGTTTTTTATGATATCTTGATATACTTCGGCAATCGAGAGGAGCACGAGCAACATCTTAGGACTATACTTCAGACTTTGAGAGACAACCAATTATATGCTAAATTTTCATAGTGCGAGTTTTGGTTGGAATCAGTCTCTTTCTTGGGTCACGTCGTATCAGCAGAGGGAATTTTGGTAGATCCTAAGAAGATTGAGGAAGTTCAGAACTGGCCTAGACCCACTTCAGCTATGGAGATCAAGAGTTTTTGGGTTTGGCGGGCTATGATCGTTGATATGTGGCGGGGTTTTCATCTGTAGCAGCCCCGTTGACTAGGTTGATCCAGAAGTTTCCCCGTTCAAATGGTCAGACAAGTGTGCTGTGAGCTTTCAGAAGCTTAAGACTTATTTTAATATAGTGTCGGTGTTGGTGTTGCGCAAATGTTCGGGATCTTATACGGTATACTGTGATATATCCCGTGTTGGGCTCAATGCGTTATTGATGCCTAAGGGTAGGGAGATTGCATATGCTTCACAGAAGTTGAAGGTTCATGAGAAAAATTACCCTATCCATGACTTAGAGTTGGTAGCCATTGCACATGCACTGAAGATATGGAGGCACTATCTTTACAGCGTGTCATGTGAGGTTTTCACGGATCATCAGAGCCTTCAGTATTTAATCAAGCAAATAGATCTCAATTTGAGACAGAGGAAGTGTTTGGAGCTATTGAAAGACTATGATATCACCATCCCGTATCAGCCCAGGAAGGCCAATGTGGTGGCCGACGCCTTGAGTAGAAAGGTAGCGAGTATGGGCAGCCTTGCCTTTATTCCAATCGGTGAGAGTCTGCTTGCATCAGATGCTCAGAGTTTAGCCAACCAGTTGGTGAGATTGGATATTTTAGAGCCCAACCATGTTCTAGCTTGTACAGTCGCTCGGTCTTCTTTGTTTGAGCGTATCATAGATCAGAAGTATGACGACCATCATTTGTTGGACGTAGGGATATAGTGCGGCACTGTGGTGCCAAGCGGGTTACTGTTGGAGATGACGGAGTCTTGAGGATGCAGGGTCGTGTTTGTGTGCCTAATGTGGATGGACCTCGTGAGTTGATTCTTGAGGAGGCTCACAGTTCCCTGTATTCTATTCATCCGAGCGCCAACAAGATGTATCAGGACTTGCGGTAGCAATATTGTTGGAGGAGGTTGAAGAAGGATATTATTGCCTATGTAGCTCGGTGTCTAAATTGTCAGCAAGTAAAGTATGAGCATCAGAGGCCCGATGGTTTTCTTCAGAAGGTAGAGATTCCTGAGTGGAAATGGGAGCGTATCACTATGGATTTCATTGTTAGACTCCCACGGACTCAGAGAAAGTTTGAAGCAGTTTGGGTTATTGTGTATAGGCTGACTTAGTCAGCGCATTTTCTTGTGGCAGTTACTTATTCTTCAGAGCGGTTGGCAGAGATTTATATCCGCGAGATCGTCCGTCTTCACGGTGTGCCTGTGTCTATCATTTCTAAGCGAGGTACGTAGTTCACCTTGCACTTCTGGAGGGCTATACAACGTGAATTGGGCACGCGGGTTGAGTTGAGCACATCGTGTCATCCTCAGATGGACGAACAATCGGAGCGCACTATTCAGATATTGGAGGATATGCTCCATGCGTGTGTTATAGACTTCAGAGGATCGTGGGATCATTTCTTTCCGCTTGTAGAGTTCGCCTACAAAAAAACTACCAGTCGAGCATTCAGATGGCTCCCTATGAGGCATTACACGGTAGGCGATGCCAGTCGCCCGTTGGGTGTTTCGAGCCGGGGGGAGGCTAGGTTATTGGGTATAGACCTAGTACAGGATGCCTTGGATAAGGTCAAGATTATTCAGGATCGACTTTGCATAGCTCAGTCTAGGTAAAAGAGTTTTGCCGATCGTAGAGTTCGTGATGTTTCATTCATGGTCGGGGAGAGAGTCTTGCCACGGGTATCACCCATGAAGGGTGTAATGAGGTTCGGAAAGAAGGGCAAATTGATCCCAATATTTCAGGCCTTTTTGAGATTCTGGAGGGAGTGGGAGAGGTGGATTACAAGGTTGCGTTATCAGCAGTTCATCCGGTGTTCCATGTGTCCATGCTCCAGAAGTATCACGGTGATCCGTCCCATGTGTTAGATTTCAGCTTTGTCCAGTTGCACAAGGATTTGACTTACGAGGAGGAGCCGGTGGCTATTCAAGCCCGACAGGTTCGTCAGTTAAGGTCAAAGAGTTATCCTTCAATCCTAGTGCAATGGATAGATCAGCATATTGATGAAGCTACTTGGGAGTCCGAGTCGGACATGCGGTGTAGATGTCCCCACCTTTTAGACAGTTCATGTACTTTTTTATGTCCGTTCGAGGAAGAACGGTTGTTTTAGAGGTGGAGAATGTGATGACCCGAAAGTTCATATTATGTTTTAGAAGTCAATTATGCACTTTTAAGCTTAAAACACCTAATTTTATTCCTCATTTCTTTGCATGCGCAGTACGTGCGTGTTTCCATAAAGCTATTATATTAAAAACTGAGAAGAATAAGAATGTTTGCCTAAAAACTTTATTTGAGTTGACTTCGGCTAACATTTTTAGTAAACGGACCTGGATTTGTGTTTTGACGGTCCTGGTGGGTCCGTACCGTGATTTGAGACTTGAGTGTCTGCCTGGAATCGAATTGAGGAGTCCCTAGCCCGATATATCGGACTTTGTGGATAACAGGTCCATATTTTGGTTCAAGAACCCGGTATAGGTCCAATACCATAATTATGACTTGTATGTAAAATTTGGTGAAAAACAGAGTTGGTTTGACATGATTCAGGCGACCGGTTGTGAAAATAGAAGTTTCAAAGTTTTCTTGAAAATTTCATTTGATTTGGTGTTCAATTCATAGTTCTAGATGTTATTTAGGATATTTCATCGCGTGAGCAAGTTTGTATGATGTTTTTAGACTTGTGTGTGTAGTTGTTTTACAACCCCGAGGGCTCGGGTGAGTTTTGGATAGGCTACGGAGTGAATTGAACTTAGAGAATCATAGTTGGTGCATTCGATTTGCATATTTCGCATTTGCGAGATCTGGCACGCAAATGCGAGCCTCGCATTTGCAATGAGACTGTCGCATTTGCAAGCAGTGGAGCTGGGGATGGACCTTCGCAATTGCAAAGATCAGAGTCGCATTTGCGATCCTCACATGTCGCATTTGCGAACACTGGTTAGCATTTACAATGACATCAGGCCTGGGAAATTTTTCGCATTTGCGAAGAATTATTAGGACTTGTGGGTCCATATTTGCGAACCCCAGGTCACAAATGTGATACCTGCAACTGACCAAAATGAGACTTAGACGGGATTTTTGATTTGTTCTTCAAATATTCAAACCTAGATACACTAGAGGCGATATTTCAAAGAACTTTTCTTCCCCAGTGTGAGCATTGCTCGGGGTCCATATGAGACCCTTGTGAACTCTAACACATTGGGGTTTGGTTTCTAATCTCTCTAGAATTGTTTCTGATCCTTTTTTCTCTAGTGTGAGGACTGCCCTGGGTTCTTGAAGCCCTTGGGAACTCTGACACACTAGAGATTTGGATTCTGTGTGCTATGGGTGAATCATTTACCACTAGTTATTGTGTATGAATATGAGCCCTGGAGCTGCTATGGGTTGAAGTCCTGGATTGTCCATGTGTATTTGGACCTGTTGTAGGCTCTCTATAGTTTTACTTATCTTTTGTATTTCATTCATTAACCTGGTCTGTAATAATTTTTTTAATAACAACTCTGGGGTATTAGTAAAATGGGAAAGGGTTCTTATTTTCTTTACATTCATACTCACTGGGTAGAAATCATGCATATAGGATTATATTGCGCTGTCAAAATTGTATGCTAGAAATCCTGCCTATAGGATTGTATTGTGCTATTGAAATTGTATGCTCGAAACCCTGCCTATAGGTTTTATGTGCTGTGTTACCAAAAATGTATGCTAGAAATCCTTCCTATAGGATTATACAGTGTTACCAAAATTGTATGCTAGAAATCCTGCCTATAGGTTTTATGTACTATGTTGTTGAAATTGTGTGCTAAAATATGTCTAAATGTTTAAGTCAACCACGCATGTTAGAGAACCTGCCTATGGGGATTTCATTTTGGCTCAAACAAATTATGTGAATATCTTTCTTGCTTTGCTTCACGCAATTAGAAATCATACATATAGGAAATGCAATAACCTGGTTTAAATTACAGCGTACTCATATTTGTTTGCTTAGAAATCATGTTCATAGGACTTAATCAATTGTCACAATCGCCTAGTTAATATGCATGTCTTTAGGCATTAACAAATTGTCTTAATTACTAAACGTAGAACTCACGCTCGTAGGGATAACTATCATTTGTGGCAAATGCTAAAATTGGAATTTGCCTAATGCCTACCACAAGAAATCAAGCCTATAGGAGTAAATAATACTTCTGAGATTTTCTATTATCAACTATCGATTAAATCACTTAGATGACCTGCCTATAGGTGTAGGCAATTACAGAATCACGTAGGAATTACTGTCAGCACGTTTACGTTACAAAATTACATAGAGATACTTTGCATAAACTGTCAGCATGTTTAAAATCCAGAATCACGTAGAAATCATGTCTATAGAATCCAACGTCTTTAACTGTCAAAATTGTCAATAAGCCAAACATATATTGTGTGCATTTGCTTCCTTATGTGTTGGGGTTAAATTGAGCCTTTATCTGTTTTGTATAAAAAGTCCAATATGTTTTGCATGTCGCTTAGTTTTACAAATTTGAGCAACCTAAGTTGAGTCTAGAACCATCCAAAAATAGAGGTCCCAATGCCTCCAAGACCATAGGTAAGGGACGGGTAGTGCACGCACAGGACACGAGTTAGAATGGATTAGAGCGCTTTAGGTAAAAACTTAAAGATAGTAATTGGGTAGCAGGAGATGATTGTCTGTGCCTGCTGAATAATATGAGTAACAACCCCCGTCCAGGGGAAGTTACGAAGTATTATTTATGTTGCACGGGGTGATCCTATAGGCTAAAAAACATAGGACCCCCCATCCCTATTAGATAGTTCCTTCGCTTTCTTTATTAGACTAATTCGCATAAGTTATGTTTGGCTGGGACCCACCGTTGTGTACCTCGAGGGGTTTCTAACACCTTCCCCTCATGGTAATTTGAGCCCTTACCCGATCTCTGGTGATGCAAACTAGTATAATTTGAGTTATTTGCTATAGCTGCCCTAACGCACTTTAATCCGTTAGGTGGCGACTCTCCAACAACCAATTCCTTTTACCTTCTCACAAAAGGACTTGTCAAATGTCGAAACCCGATTTCACGAGAAAAAGGGGGGGCGTGACAGCATGGCGACTCTGCCGGGGAAATCCTTAGGCTCTTATCATAAACTTGTTTTGTGAATTAGTCTTTTTTCAATAAGAGTGTCTTTTCCATCTTTCGATTAGTTTGGCTACAACATTATACTTACTAAATTTCTTCTTTCCTGTTTTTATCGCCTTTTCACTATGGAAACTATATAAAAAGAATTTTTTTTTTCTTTCTCTTCTTATTTTTTCTTTTTATAAAAAAAAAAATAAAAAATAAAACAAAAATAAAAAATAAAATGATTAAATAAGAAAAAAAAAAAAGAAATTTTTTTTTCCTTTTTCTTTTTTTTCT